>JASDQU010100599.1:184888-205945 GCA_032191745.1 Picea mariana | reverse complement strand
GGAAGTCTACCTTCGTTGCTTTGTCTCTGATAAACAAAAACAATGGTTCAAATGGTTACCCTTGGCAGAATGGTGGTATAACACTTCCTTTCATACTGTAACAAAAATGACACCATTTATGCCACTTTATGGATACCACCCTCCTTCCATCACTTCTTCTCTAAAATAAAAATCTAAGGTGCAAGCAGTGGAAGGTCACATCGAGAATCAACAACAAGTTCTCCAAATATTAAAGGACAACCTAACCATGGCACAAAATCGCATGAAACAACAAGCAGATCAACATCATAGTGAAAGAATTTTTGAAGTAGGGGATTGGGTGTTTTTAAGAATACAACCATACAAACAGATGTCCCTCAAGCAAGGCAAGAAGGATAATAAATTATCACCAAAGTACTATGGCCCTTATAAGGTGTTGCAAAAGATTGGAACTATGGCATACAAATTGGAGTTTCCTACATATTCACGAGTACACCCAGTTTTCCATGTTTCATGCTTAAATAAGGTTATAGGCGACACGATCCCAGTTCAAACTGTATTTCCAGAACTTAACGAGGAAGGAAAAATCATATTGGAGCCCGAAGCCATCACTGACACAAGAATTCTCTAGCTAAGGAATAGATCCATTTCAGAGTATCTCATTAAATGGAGGAAACTACCGGCTAAATATTCCACTTGGGAAGATGAGTCTTTTATACAAAAGCATCTAGAGTTACTCAAGTGTTGCAGACAACACTTGTCTCAAGGGAAGGGGCATGTTAAGCCCTAGTATTGGCTCATTACCCCTTAATTGGGGCATATTATATTAGTAATGTTATTTTATTTATGTCGGCTTTAGGCCATTCGTTGTAATTATACCTCCTAGTCTCCTATATATACCAAAGAGACATTTTCATTTTGAATCATCTTGTACTTGAACATTTAAGTGGGGTAAAAGGAGGTTGCCCCCTCGAAGAGGCTTATTATCTGAAATTATCTCTTTTTCAAGGTGTTGAGTACTTTTTCTAAGGTTTTTCTATGCTATATTGATATTTGGTTCTTAACACGTCATGTTGGGAGCTACTTTGGCCCACTTGTCCCCAACTCTAGAACTTAGGATAAAATAATTATCCATACTTTATAATTTAAGAAATATTAATATAATATTCCTTTTTGGCTTAATCTCCCTAGCTTAGCCCCTTTTCCTTAACTTTTATCTCCCACCCTTTCCCTAACTAGTGGAGTTTAGTCCCCCATACTCTTTTATCGTGGTCAATCTACGTGCATTGATGTATTTTATATTAATTATGATATATATACAAAAATAGGCTCATTGGCCTTTAACATCTAGGCTCTCCAGCCTAATCAAAACATAAGCATATTAACTTATAATAATTGGATCACCAGCCAGGCTATAAAACACATCATATACATAAAGGCTTCCTAGCCTTAAAATCGTATGCACTTGAGTTGTTGCGTGTGGTATCCAAGGATGTGCACACTTCATCATTTTACTGCGCAGTACATGCACACACTATGCCATGAAATGTGCATACAAAATGATATCAAATAGCTCACCATCTTAAGTACATTTTCAATTACATTTACAATTGGGTTCGGCCTAGGGATATTACAAGAATAATTATTTTCTCACATGTATCCAAAGGTTCCTCCAAAATTTATTTCACCGAGTAAACCTCTAGAGAGCTCAACCATGACTTAAGAAGAAAGAGAAGAATTTTTTTTCCATATTGGAAACATGGAGAAGAAGATGGATGGAAATCAGGAGCATGTGGAAAAGAAGTTGTTAGAACTGCAAAATTCCATGTCTTCCATGATCTAACATGCTCTATATGAGAGACCCCCTAAAGGAGATATAAAAATCAAAGGAAATCATGAAAATGTAGAGGAAATAAATATTGAGTCCCATAATCATGATTATTCATCACTTCAAGATCCACATCATCGAGGTTTCAATGTGGCACCAAGGAACTAATTCATTCCAAAAATCGATATGAGGAAGTTTGATGGTAAAGATCCTATATCATGGATATTCCAGATCGAGCGAGTCTTTGATCTACATCGATTTCTAGGCTTACAAAAGGTACTTATTGCATCCTTGTATTTATAAAATGATCAATTTGTTTGATATCAATGGATTTGTGAAAGAACCAAGAATTATATTATCTCTTGGTCAATTTTTATGGATTAATTTATTTCGTATCATGGTAATATTAAGAGAAATAAATTATTTAGTCAATTGATAAATATTTGGAAAAAAGGTCCAATTACGAAGAGCATTCAACATGAGGTATGTCTCTTTGAACCTAAATCCCTAGAGAAAGATTTTAGTATGGAAAGGAAAGTGGAAAAAAAAATGGCTATTAGAAGGGTGGCTACTAACAACTATAGAGAGCACCATGTTCCCTCTCCTAACCTCATTCAAATGACAAGGTTGACACCTCATCAAATGGATGAAAGAAGAGAAAAGGGACTATGTTTCAATTGTGAAAGAAAGTACAATAAGTGGCATAAATGAAACGAGAAGAAAATATTCTACATAGACTGGGAAGAGGAAGAAGATCAAGAATTGAAACCATCACATGATATATATCTGAAAGAGACTACTCCAATGATATATTTCCATGCATTGCTTGGCATCAATACTCCACAAACCCTCAAGATACAAGGATACATCAAAAAGAAAAAGGTAGCAATCTTGATTGATTTTGGTAGTACCCATAACTTCATCAATTACAAATTAGCAAAAGATCTCAATTGCTTTGTATTTACAACACCATAGTTTCAAGTAATGATTGTAGATGGAGGTACCATAACTGTTTCTTGGAAGTTCCATAGTATTAAGTTCAATATGGGGGATTATTTATTGGATAGTCCCATGATTTACATCCAAATGGGTGATGTTGATGTTGTATTAGGGGTCCAATGGTTACAATCATTGGGAACAATGGCCCTTAATTTTCAAGAAATTTTCATGATATTTTCCTTAGAATACAAGGAAATTGAACTTAGATTCATCCAAGGGAAACCCTCTAAGGTTATAATCTCTAATAGCATGACAAAATTACTCAGAAAAGAAAACCATGGTGTAATTGCACAATTGTGCTCACTAGATGTTTAAACATCTATATCCTCTTCTCTGGTGGATCTCCAAATAGTTATCAACAACCATTCCAAGGTATTTGGAGATATTATTAAGGGTATTCCACCTACCTAAGATCATGACCATGCTATTTATTTGCAACCATGAACCGACCACCTAACATTAGCAGTTACAAGTATACATATGCACATAAAAGTCAGATTGAGCATATGGTCCAAGAAATGTTAGGGGTGGGAATCATTCAACCTAGCCAAGGTTCTTTCTCATCACCAATAGTGATGGTTATGAAAAAGGATGGTTCATGTAGTATGTATCCATATTATAGACACCTCAACAAAACTACCATCAAATATAAGTTTCCTATTAATGTCATTGATGAATTATTAGATGAATTGCATGGAGAAATTGTCTTTACTAAGTTGGATCTTTGTTTGGGATATCATGAAATCAGAATGAAGCAAGAAGACATTCCAAAAACAACCTTTAGAACACATGAAGGTCACTATGAGTTTTTGGTTATGCCATTCAGACTTACTAATGCACCTTCAACATTTCAAATCTTGATGATTTCTATTTTCAAACCCTTCCTTAGAAAATTTGTGTAAGTATTTTTTGATGACATACTAATATACAAAAAATCTTGGGAAGATCATGTACAACATTTTGACAGAGTATTACAAATTTTGGAAGAGAAACAACTTTATGCAAATCCTTCAAAGTGTGACTTTGGGGTTCAAGAAGTGGAATATTTGGGTCATATTGTATCTCATGAAGGTGTAAAAGTGGACCCTAACAAAATTAAAACTATGATGGAATTACCAATTCCCAAAACCTTGAAGAAACTTATATGACTCCTAGGATTGAAAATATATTACCATAAGTTTATCAAGAACTAGGTCAAATAGTGTCACCTGTAATAGCATTATTAAAGAAGGAAACATTTTATTGGAATCATGAAGAAAACAAATATTTTCATGAAAAACTCAAGGAGGATATGTGTACAACTCCTATCCTAGTCACACTAGACTTCACACAAACATTTATTATGGAGTGTGATTCCTCAGGCCATGGGATTGGTTTAATTTTAATGTAAGAAAGAAGGCCCCTTTCCTATGAAATAAACCAACTTAAAGGAAAAAACTTACTCAAACCCATTTAAGAAAAATAATTGTTGTCCACAGTACATGCAATTAAGAAATGGTTCCCTTATATAATAGGAAGAAACTTCAAAGTAAAAATAGATCACGATAGTTCGAAGTACTTCTTGGAGCGAAAATTATATTCAGAAGAGCAACAAAAATGGGTTACAAATATGCTAGTTTATGAATTTGAAATTGTCTATAAGAAAGGCAAACATAATACTATGGCAGATGCACTATTAAGGAAAGAAGGAGAAACAAAGGGTTCACTATGTTCTATTTCTATTATGTAATTTGATTGGGTGGAAGAAGTGATTATAGAATCGAAGCAAGATAAAGAGGTATGAAATATCATTCAACAACTAAAAGAGAACCCCAGTGCATTAGAAAAAAATGTAAGGAATAATGATTTATTATGGTATCATGATCACATATATTTATGTAAGAATTCCCAACTCAAACATAAGGTCCTTATGGAATTGCACAGTTCTTCTACAGGAGTACATTCAAGTTTCTTGAAAACTTACCACGGTATCAAGAATGATTTTTTCTCGGAAGATCTTAAAACTGATTTTCAAAAGTTTTGTGTCTGAATGTGTGGTCTACCAACAAAATAAGGGAGAGACAATCAAGATTCTAGGTCTCCTAACTGTTGGATATTTTTGGAAGACCAGAAGGAAACACTACGTACAGAGTGCACAATGTAGTCTCACCCGAGATGGCTTATGGGTGACTGTAGGACCCATATGTCTACAGTCTTGGAAGGGAGACTTCCGTGGGAATTCGAAACATTATTTCTACCTCAAAACACATCATATTTATTATTCTATTACATCAAAACATCATTATATATTATCTATACCACTCAATAATCAGATACATTCATTTAGGTTTTATTATGCAGTAATTATCCTGGTTACTCTATTGTGCACTACATTTTACTATTGACATATTAATCCATTCATCATAATTAAAAAATTTCAAGAAATAACATAATAATTCCACATAGAGACAAACTTTACCATGGTTCACCCCCTAGGCTATGTCCACACATATTTGTCTTTCTTGTCTCTTTTATTATTCTTCATCAAGGTTAAAGCATTGCACGCATTACATTTGAGGCTGAAAATATCATAGTAAGCTCCACATCCCATGACCTATGACCTCACTCTCAATTACCATGCTTGATATAACATATATATGATACTCCAATCTTCTATCTCTCTTTGTATGTCTATCTATTCATATCTCTATATCTCCATATCCTCTCCTCTATATCACAACAATATATTTATATTACAAAAAGGTGTTAATTACCTGTTACAAAATTGACCAAAACCCTAAACAACTAACCCTAGGTGGATCATATTTTTCCACTTTCTAACTCCCTGATTGTTGTTGGTCCAAAATTCAACCATTTTCCTTGTTGATCTACATCTTTCTTCCTTTCTTTGACTTTCCTAGTTTCCTTTTGCTGCTTTTCCAGGTTTTCCTATGCACTCTCTTTTCTGGAGAGTGCTCCTTCTTTGGTCAATTACCTAATTTCCTTAATTAATTATATCACTTTTCCCCAAAATTTCCTATGCCAACAAGCCCCCAACACTCACATATGGCTCGTCCTGAGCCACTCAGGTAGTGTGTGCTTCCTATACTGACTTCTCGAGCACCTGAAACCTATTTGTAATTTCTTCAACTTGGGGTTTTATCTGCACATTGTTTTCTTCTATAATATCCATAGCCTGCATAGTAATGTATTACTTCAATATTTCCCTAATCTCCAAGACAACTTGTTCAATTTGGCCCTTTGCTATGTCAATCTCAGCGAGCATTTATTCTGCTCCCTCTTGTAATGGTTCTAACTGAGCCTTCCTTGACTGCTTATCTACTTGTATGGACTTAAGATCTACCTACAAATTCTTCATCTCTTTTGCACTTTTCTGTCTATCAAGTATTGTCATACTTTCCTAGTTTTACATCAAGTCTTGCATCATAGTATTTATCCCTCCTTATTTTTGTTCCAACCCCTGAAGTTTCCCATCCTCCTGAAGGTTTGTCCATAGTTGTGTGCTCTTATTGTAAAGCTCTGTTATTTCTTGTATTACAAGCACAATGCTTCCTATATGATCCGTAGCCTCCTTCTTTCTTTGGATTCTTACTTCTGGTGGAGTACTAGGTACTATAAGTTTTTTCAAATATGTAATTTGGGTTCTGTAAGTCTCCACAACTTGTGTTATTTTCTCAATTTTATCCTCTGTTGGTATATTCTCTCGTTGTGCGTTGTCATAAATGGTTTTAAATACTTCTTCAACTTGCTTATATATTCTTCCAGCTCACTTCTTTGTTTCATCCCTCTTGAACTTCACTTCGTTAAGAGTTATCTCCAATGTATTATTTACTTCATTGGCCAATTGTAAGCTTGTAACATTTGCATGGGCCCTTGACTATATTATCTGCGCGACACTTATCTATAGTTTGTACAACACTTTATTTGGAATATTAGTTAGTGCCAAGTCTAGATGGTCTATATCCTTTAGTGGCCTCAGTTTTGTAGCTTCATCTACCTGCAACATCCCCCGGGTGATACAAAATTTTTCACTCCCCATAACTATAGTCTGGACTGTCTCTTGTTATGAAAGTATTCTTTCCCGAGAGGTTTTCTGTTGCTGTGCATGATATTTTTGCTGTGTTGTAGTAATATGAAACTATTCCACTGCATATTTTACCTCTCTCAAATTCTTCACTATTTCCTCCCTCTACTTCTCAGCATTATACAAGGCTTCCTCTGCGTGATCCTACACTTTTTCTTCTACTAATTTTGCATCATCCTCTGTAAGGGTAAGTTGAGGAATTTCCTTATGTTCCTTCATTCTATTTCATTGTCTTATTGTCTACAACCTTGTTATTTTACTTGGAAGTGTCTTTGTCTGCATGGTTTGAGCTGGCATATCCAAATCTGGGAAATTTCCACCTCTAATTTCCTCCTACATAGGAATATTAGTATCAGGATGCGTTCCTCCATCCTTTTTTTCTACGTGATCCTTTTCCTAAGTTAAAGCCTTTGGTATAGTTTTTTTTTGCCTTGGATTTTTAGTTGTTGTGCTACCCCTTATTTCTTTTATGGGCTCTGTATCTTTTGTTGTGTTTGTTGTTGGGCTAGATGACTGTTGTGAAGGTCCAATCTCTACTTGATGTTCAGATTTTGGTATTGTCTTTGAGATTACTGACACCTTCACTCTTCAGGACAATCCTTCATAACCCACTATACTTCTTACTGCATGAAACAATATACCAACTACAACCATTCCTTTTTAGGATTCTTCTTAGCCTGGATCCATATGTTATGCCTTGAATCTTGAAAATTGGCTATTCATTGATTCTCTCTCATAATTTCTGGTGGTATTCTCCATGTGTTTTCCATATTCTCCTGCATATCATCATGGTACATGTAAAACATGATAGCATTCCCCTTCCTTTTCTTTGGATCTGAAGTATTCCATAAGGATTTGTATTTTTCTGCGCGACATTTCACTAGCCTCTGGTAAAATCCACTGTACTTTGGTTCTCCCCATCCAACCAGTGCTATCAATATTATTAGCCATGGATAATGAAATTCTAAACCAAGGTCTTGCACATCCTTGCAATCATCCAAAAACGAGTTTACTAGATATGGAGCCGAGATAAGTAGACTCCCCTTTACGCATTGCGCAACTACTGCTATTACACCTGTAGGGGCTTCCTCTTTATGACAGTTTCTCAAGAGTTTGCATGCCATCAGTTTTATCACAAAGCTCATTTCTGATTCATTTATTTTTCTAATAATCATTCTCTTGGATCCTTTGTCAGTCCCATATACATTCTTTATCTCATCTTGTATGGATTTTTCTTTTTATTTTTGTCATCCAAGTACTGCTATGGTTTTTCTTCATCTGTGGGTAATCCTGTGACTTCATCAATTAGGTCTACATTTATGGATACAGGTCTATCCATCCATAATATGCCTCCATCTACCAGCTCTAATAATTATTTGACACATGCATTCGCATGCTTTCCTCTCCCAAAGTCAAGAATCGCCAACAATTTCATAATTCATGTGTTCTATAGCCTTGCAATCCATTGTTTTGTCTTGAGTATGGGATCTCCTGATAGACCTTCTCCTTTACTTTTCATGTAAACTTGTTGCACGAACTCATGAAACATCCCCATGTATTCAACATCATCGTCAACATATTTAATCTTATTCACAAATCCTACCATTTCATCAACTGCACAACACCTCCATCTGTGATAGGTTTTATCTCATATGTCCCTAGACAATGCATTCTAAATTTTCCTGGATGCTATAAGTATTTTCTTTCATAGAGAAGAACCAAATATCACTCCTTAAAGTTTTTCTTTTTAATGTGTATATCATTCCAAGATTTGTCTTTGGATTTCTTTACTTTCTGATGGAAACCAACCATAATCTTGTCCTCTTCTAGTTCAATGAGTTGAGACAATATTTCTTGTTTTGCACCTCTTTATGTCATGTTTGTAATGGCTGCAACGCACATACTAGGTATCAAATATTCTAAATTGATTACTGCTTCCTGACCATACACCAATTTGAAAGGTGTTTTCCCTATGATTTTCTTTCATGTGGTTCTATAGGCCCATAATACTGCTGGTATCTTCAGATCCCAATCATCCATGTTTACGTTGTAAATTTTAGTGAGGGAATTCTCCAATATTTTATTAAATGCTTCAACTATTCCATTAGCCTGAGGATGGTATGGAATTCTCTTTTGATGGTGTATTTCAAGTTCTTTAGCCATTGGCTGAATGTTATTATTAAGAAAATGAGTTACCTAATCACTCATAAAAATTCTAGGGCACCCAAATCTTTTAATTATTTGTTCAAACAGAAAGTGCACTGTAGTTTCTATGTTGCAATATTTTACTGTTTCTACTTCTACCCATTTGGTAATATATTATGTCATTGTAATGATGTACCTTGCTCTTGATCTTCTAGTTGGTGGGTTGATTGGTCCTACAAAGTATATTTCCCATTTTTCAAACACTTTAAGGGTCACCTGAGGTTTTAAGGGAATCTCATCCCTTCTAGATGGATTTTCTACCCTCTGGAAGACATCACAATTCTGACAATATTCCTTTACATCTTTAGAAAGTGTTGGCCACCATAGTCCTATGCATAGTATCTTTTGCACAGTGGATTTTTCTGCATAGTGTCCTCTAGTTATCCCTTCATGTGCTTCTTCCAAGATGATAGGAAGTTCATGTTCCATGAGCCGCTTATCGATATGTTGTCAAAATCGAGCAACAATTTAAGAATATGAATAAGAAAGAGTTTGGATGTGTGAATGCATCACAGTAGAAGATGGGAAAAGGGATCCCCAACTCACAAAATAAAGGAAGAAGTAAGGATAGAAAACCACAGGAGAACTAGTCTAAGATACAAACAAAGAACGATAATGGGAATATGAATAAAGAGACTAGTAAGTGGTGTGAATTACATAAAATCCCCTAGCAGAACACAAATATATGTCACTCGAATCAGTCATTGGTGGCCAATATGAAATCCTTAGAGTTAGATGTAGACAAGGTGAAGTTGATAATTGATGAAAAACCCAGTGCCACAGTCACTACCACCAATATCTAGCCAAACAAACCAAAAGATTCGAAGGGAGGTGAGCACCCTTTTCACTCGCATATGTGGATGAAGGGTGCTTTGTTGCATTTCATTGTTTATAGAATAAGAAAAAATAACCTCGTATAAACATAGGTTGTGAAGAGTTGGAATTGTCAATGAAACCACATCTGCATTTTTACAACATCGAGTGGTTCAACCAAGGATGAGATCTTCACATCAACCAATAGTATCACATTCCCTATGGCATCAATCCCTTCTAGGATGAGATATTATGTGATGTTACCCACTTGGATTTTGTGATTTTATTTTATTCCAACCATATATGTGGAAACATCATGTTGTATATGAATCTAGGCCTAGTAGTGTCATTGTTATTGTGGGAAGACAATTGTACAAGATCACAAAGGTAGCTCCACCTACCGCAATTTCTCTGGTCTCAACTATGCAATGATGGAAGGTCATCTCCTAGACTGAGAATTTTTCCTCTTCATGATTCACTCTCATAATGAATGGAAATTCATGGCCACATCCAATGTGGCCTCTACATAGGGATCCTCCATGTAGCAGAAGCAAGCATAAAAAGTCTTGGAAGAATATTGGGTCATCTTCACCTCACCTACTGAGGTTCCTCTACACTATTAGTTCAAGCATTCAATTCAGCTAACTCTTGGAATGCCTCTACTAAATGGTCCAGTGTATTAGTTATCTCTCCTAGAAAATGAGGAAAACAAGCACCCAATCCAAGAGTTTATCCAAAAAGGGCACATTCAACCAACCTCCTCACCCTATAGAAGCCCAATTGTGCTCATGTAGAATAAATATGGGACCTGGAAACTTTGTATTGATTACATATCTCTGAAAAAATAACAGTCAAGAATCGGTACCCAATTCCCCAAATTGATGACCTTCACGACAAACTTAGGGGGGGCAAGTACTTTAGGAATATTGATTTGAAGTTCGACTACCACCATGCCCCCATAGAACATACCGATGTATGGAAGGAAAATTTAAAGTATAAAGAAGGTATTTTTTAGTGGTTGGTCATGCCATTTAGCTTGAAGAATCTGCCAACCACCTTCATGAGGTTGATGGATGACATCTTGTGTCCCTTCACCAATTCCTTTGTGGTTTTATTATTGGACATGAAAAAGGTCCAATACCTCAGATACATTATAGATGAGCATGGTGTGCATGTCGATTCAACCAATATCCAAGTCATTTGTGATTGGATAGACCTGAAAACATTAACTCATCTTCGAATCTTCTTAGTCCTTTCTAACTTCTATCATAGATTTATATTGGGGTTCTCCTATATCGCATGGGCTCTCAACCAAGTGACCAAGGATGGTTGCAAATAAAATTTTCTGTGGGGAAAATCACAACATAAATATTTTGAGGATATGAAACATAGCTTATGCACAACCCCGATGCTCACATTATCTGATCTACAACCATTTGAGATTGATATCGATGCTTTCGATTATGCTCTTGGTGTTGTTCTCACTCAACATGCTCATCCAGTGGAATATAATAATAATAATAATAATAATAATAATCTATTTTTAAGGTCACACTCAAGCCAGCACACCAAATTGGTGTATGAGACCCCCTTGTTTGTGGGACAAGGGACCCCCATCCACCCAACGATTTGACTGGTAAAGTCTAAGAAGGTATACATACCCTACCCCCCTCTGGATTTGAACCTATGATCTCTTAAGAGGAAACACATGTTCTTAACCATTAGGCCCACATGTTATAATAGTGAGATACTCTCATATTTCATCTGTAAGTACCCCACCTATGAAAATAAATGTATTCCATTGTAGAATCCTACTGCCAATGGAAACATTACATTCTATGGAAGGAGACAACCATCCATATGAATCTCAAGCCTTTGCAATTCATCCAGATGCAAGGAAAATTATTGAATGACTTCCATCAAAAGTGGTCCACATGCTTGCATAAGTTTCACCTCAACATTAAGTATAATAAATGGAACACCAATCGTGTCGTTGACTTCATCAGTTGGCCTATGGTTCCAATAATAACCACGATACTCAAATCTTGCAGGCATGAGACCTCCGGGTGGTCCCAACTCTATGACAATGATCTTGGATTCGCTACAACCTACTGAATATTGGGAACAATCATGACCATTTATGTCTTCCACCTTTAGGATGGACTGTTATGAAATCTGGTTCATCTCTGTGTTCCTTCAAGGGAGCATTCGAAGCTTATTTGGGAAGCCAACTACAATCGGGTGACAAGACACTTTGGCATGGAGAAAACAATGGTAGTATTACAAAATTATTTCTATTGGTTGAATCTTCGACATAATGTCAGTAAGTATATCAGATCCTACATTGCCCGCTCCATTTCCAAGACAACCATTAAAAAACAAGGACTATACATCCCTCTGCCTACTCTTGACGGGCCTTGAGAATCCATATATATGGAATACATGTCAGGTCTCCCCTCCACCAAGCATGGAAATGATTGTGTATTCATGGTTATTGATTGATTCTCTAAGTTGGCGATTCTGACCACCCACAAGAAGAGTATCACAACCAAGGCCACTACCAAGATCTTCTTTGAGTGTGTATGGGTACACTTCGGACTACCATATACCATCATATCAGATCGATATAGTATATTCTTGAGCACAATATATTCGATCCTATGTTCATTGTTGGACACCAAGCTCACCAAATCTACTACTTTCCACCCTCAAAATTATGGGAAGATAGAGGTTGTTCATAGGATGATTGTTCACCTCTTGCACATGTACATTTCCAATAATCCATGCACATGGGATGATATCCTTCCTTATGTCCAACAAAACTATAACAAATCATTCCATAACTCTCCCAACCACATCCCTTTTCAGGTGGGTCTGGGTTTTCAATCATTAGGCCCCATTGATGTAGCAATTCCCCTTGCATCCACACATGAATAATCTACCCATGTTTAATATAAGGTAAAAAAATCCACCAAATTCATTGAATAGATCCATTGCATCCACCAACAGGTCCATGACAGTTTTCAGAAATTCAATGCTAAGTACAAGTAGTGCCATGACCAACACTGGGTTCCCCACAATTTTAAGGTGGGAGATAAGGTTTGGCTACATTTGCAGAAAGAATGCCTAACAAGACCTCATCATAAGTTGTGACCACTTCTATATGGAACTTAAACCATCACCAAGGATGTGGGAAACAACTCTTGTGAGCTAAGTATCCCCCCCTTCCTTGGATTACAACCAATATTCAATGTGGACCTCCTTTGGCCATGTTTCCCACCACTACTCGACACATCCGAGGTGGCATAGAAGTTGACACCTACAGAGCTCAACCCTGACTGCATGGAATAGGAAACCATTGATTGGATCACAGACACATAGGTTAAGGGAACCCGCCAACAGTAGATCCAACTCTATCAGGTTGTCAAAGTAGGGAAGCTACTGCACCGAGGAAAGTGGCTCACCAATCATCAGGTTTAGCCTAAATTTTCACATTTGATGGGGGAACTCAGTGAAATGGAGACCATTTATTCCTATGGGGGGAGAAATGATCTAGTTGGACATTCATGGATGCCCACTTATTCCACTCTCTCAACATACAATTTCCATTTTGGCAATTTTTCTACAATTGTTTGAGTCCCAAACTCTTGGGTCCATTTTGACGCCCTAAACGATGTTTTTTTTGAAGTAGAAGTGCCCAATAAATGCACAAGTCCTATATTGAGCCATTCATAATCTTTACTCCTCCACCATACCTTTCTAACAAGGTATCAAGCACCCCAAACATAGATTGTATGCAAAATTTATGCCCTAGAGAAGTTGACGTATCAACTACCCCCATCTAGGCCCACAAACCTTTTGGTTTTTCATATTCATGGGTTATGGTTTTGGATGTTTAGGGTTTTTCTAATTTATGATTTATGTTAAAAATATCTTTGTATCATCATTATAATCATATTCTTGCAAAGGAACATAGTTTTCACATCTCTTCTCAAAGATAAGCTATCACCATTATAGCGAGTTCATTTCACTATGTATTTTCTTTTATAGTCTCTACATATTTCAGTCTTTAATAGAAATTGAGTATTATTATATCTTTGTGTTTCTTGCAATATCTCTGGGTATTTCCTTGTCATATCTCTACCTTCATTTCGTTCTCAGCATAATCTAGATCAAATATGGAAAACATTTGGCGATGTACATAAATTCGTTAAAGGCATATTTGTGACATAATGGATGTATTCAATGTAGTAGTGTAACTATTATCACATCATTGCAAGAAATATTAGTTAAAGGTTTAATTTCCAAAATTTGTAAAATGGTTTTTAAATTTATGTTTGGATTTTGAGGAAAATGTTTCTCACAAATTAATATATCCTCAATATGTAACGACAATGAGAATGACTTAAATCCTTATTCTCCAAGTTCTTATTTCTTGTCTTCTGTTCTATTTTTGAACATGCTTTAGTTAAATGCCACACAATTGGACTAACACAGTGTAAAAATTGAACATTCAATAAATCAAGACCTCGATTCATTCATACACAAAGCATTGTGTAATCTCATGTAACAATAAGGCTAAGTGTTGTAGTGCATTGTCGAACATTCTATAGTGCATGTCAATTTTGGTTAATTTTTTTATTCAAAATGGATCCAAACTAATGAATGGGTGTAAGAATATGGACCTACAAGAGACAATTCAACAATTTAAGAAGGTCATCTAAGCTATGTAAAAGACAATGTGAATGTAAATATAAATGAGACAAAAGAAAGAGAGAGGAAAATAGAGAATTAAATGAAATACGAAAAATGAATAGGAGAGAAGGTTGAGGAATAAGAAGTGAAGGGTCATGGATGTTGGCCCTTACCTTACCCCTATATATCCCTATTTATCTCCTGAATTTCACTTTCAAGGGGTCTTTTTGGCCAAGAGATACAAAGGCATAGAGAGCCCTAAAAGCAATGTAACTAAATATTGGCAGAATGAAGAACTAGGCCCCCATTGAAAGATGGTTTTCCCATTTGGGTTTCCAAGGTAAAAGTATTGTGTTCATTATGTGTTTGATTTTATCACTATGTAATAGGATTTAATTTATAACTGCATTCAATGGATATTATGATAAAAATTCCAACTATATTGATGTTAAATTTTGTTGAGAGTCAAATTTTGGCCATCATGCTATTAATCCCAATAGAAAATGAACTTAGAGAATCCATTATTTGACTGAGGGAGATTGAAGGTTGTGATAAGAGAGTTGTTGCATTCCCCAACTATGGTTCTAACTCTGACTCCTCGTATTTAGAAATTGATCCATTGTTTCATACCGTTGGACATTCCCATAAGTTTTCACACAACAATCCTTAGAGTCTTGAGGCTAAATTCATCACCTAGTGGGTCGTACACTCACTCTGGAGTTAGGGGAATGTTTAGGTAGAAAATGGGACTCAAAATAAAACATGTACTATCAAAATAAAATTCAAAATAACCAATAGTATTCAATATGATGATTTCAACCATAAGGGTAAATAGTTTTGGAGGGAAAGGAAGAAAACTACTTTTTTTAATTGTATTTTCAACTTATCTCCTTATAGTTTTACTCAAATTTCAAGTGTAGGAATTCATTGGATGTGGAATTAAATCTCACATCCAATGAGTACTCACTCTACATACTTTTGATAGACCCATAATGAGATAAAGTGGAAGTACATGAAAAAATGTGTTTCATGAAAGTTCATAACTCTTATTTTATTATTTTAACTGTTATTTTATTATATTCCTTAGGAGGCCCATTTTAGACCTCAAATTTCTCCTAATGACTACAATTTCAATGTTTTCTAGGAAACTACACTTACATGTAATCCATTCATCCTTCTCATGCATCATACGATTCTTCTTGTGTATTTGGAGTGTGAAATTGTTCAATATTTATCCATGCAATATAGTTTTATATTGATTTGATATCATCTCCATCTCCACTAATTACTCCTCTGTCCTTTCCATAAAAATATGGTTAACCAAGGGTAACATCACAATACTCCATAGGAATAAGATTACTCTCTAGTATATACTAGGTGGAGTCACACAATTTATGGAGTCTTCCCTATCCTTGATAGTTACAAAAAGGATATGATGTGTTCAATAATATGTGAGACTTCATAGGATGTGTGTAAGTCAAAGAGGCTCAAGACATTCCACACACACAAATTCTCTAATCTGAAGTTGACATTGTTCTCTAGAGGAGAAGATTAGTTGTTGCCATTCTATGGAAAAGTATTGTAGTGAAAAAGGAATCCCGACATGGAGCCACTTTACTACAAGAGGTTATGTTGATTTAATGTTCATTTTATTCATTCTGCCAAAGGCTCCCTACAAAATTTAAGAATGTTACTAATCTACCAGGATATTTTCTTATTGAGTGTATCAAGATGAATGTTTTAACAACACAACAATTTTCATACAATAAGGAAAAAGTTTTTTTATTTCTTGGCACTAAGAGTAATTGTAAGCATGAGTAGATATATTAGTTCAACTACATAATGGAGTTATTTGGTTTTGATGTATCTATACTTGACAGATAAAATTTTATGTACATCGCAATCGACATTTGAACTACCAAACACTCAACAAAGTGGTGTATTGCATGGTCTTGAAGAAGAAGTGATCATTTTGAAAATTAGTAGAAAAATATAGCCCTTCTTTCATTGACAGAGAAGAATGTCGAGTGAAAATAAGACAAAATAACACATTAGAGAGTGTTGATGGACATTGGTATTGAATTATCATAATAAGAAATACCAAGTCTTGAGGCTAAGAATCATAGTCATTTGGTGTATTCATATTTGGTGATTAACAATAGAGGATCTTGAAATTGAATTATTTATTATTTTCATCTAGTTGTTGGTATATAGTGCACACTAGATAGTGGTGGGCCATTGGTTGGAATCTTACATGCATTACAACCATTATAAGAATTGATCAATAGATTTATCATTGACAGAGTTAGACTAGGGTCTTGATTTTTGTTTAATGTCCTGATTGCTATTATGTTGTTATCTCGGTGTGTGCGGATTACACCCAAGAACAAGCCTTTTGGAAGTATAGAATTAAACATGGCACTCAAACTTTCATAAAGAAAAAAGGCCTAGAATCCTTTCTAAATATAAATCCCTTTATATAAGACTAAGGATAAAGACAATTTTTTTTACATCTATACAGGATATGTGTTGGTGAAGTGAGTGGGAAATAATTCTGTTGTTTATGGATCATACAATATAACATTTTTTTCATCTTTTACCATTACATAAATCCAATATATTTGAAGAGAACATTGTATACCTCAACATGGGAAACGAAAATAAACAAAGGTTGGAATATTTAAGGGCCAACAATGCTTATCTTCGAGAAGGGAATGAGCACTTGAAGGAGAGGGTCCAAATATTCAAGAAGAGGATGGAAGAGATGGAAAAGAACCTTAATACCTATTTTAAAATTATTCCACTGCTAGTTAAGAAGATTTAATAATGACAATATTACCTCACCACTATAATGGAATATTGAGACAAGCACAGAGTGCAAATTGTACACTTTGGAGAGAAGGTCATTTAGTTGGATAAAGAAGACAAGATCACTCAAATGATGTAATAGATACAACAATACTTGGAAATGAAGGGGTAGTACTTGAAAAATATCTAATAAATTGGGTAAGAGAATAAAGAATTAAGGTCACCATCTATTTCCAGCACCTTAGCTAGCACCATGACCAAGACAAATTTGGTAAGTTCATCTTTTGTAAACATTTCTCAAGAGCATATTGGTGAATTTGAAAATAATACTAAAGGCATTGGTTCCAAATTACTATGGAATATGGTATATGATGGACACATGATAAGTAAGAGAAGACATGGCATACTAAGCCCCATTGTAGCTACATTGTGGGTGAAGTATGAAGGCCTATGATTCAATTATAGAATGGAAAATCCCATGAACATGAATACAATTTTTGTGAAGGAGAAATACATGTTGTAGATAGCCTTCTCATTAGGTGAAAGAGAAGAAATAAGTCAAGGTGGTATCCCACTACCACCTCATCCTTCTTGTGGTCAATTGAAGAAGGTGTTATCACTGAAATTGCGTCCGCAAATAGTTATAGGAATCCAACATCTTCAAACAACTATGAGTTCACCCATGGACCAAAATTACCAAAAAATCATTTCCAAAAGGTCCAAAACTGCACAACCAGTTATAAAATCAAGATGCACTATGACTACATAGGGCGCGCACGCACATGCGCCATCCAGAAACGCATGAAAAGAACACATGCGCATGATGGGCAACTGTGGATGCTAAAAGTCGCGCACACTTGAGAATGATGCATTTATGATGTTGGTCGACCTCCCACCCACTTTTGGTTTATCTTCCAAGTCGATTTGACATCCAAATATCGGTTGGATCCAACTGGGTGGCTGGTCAAATACCTAAAGGTGCCCTAAACAACCCCTTTTCACACTAAACGTTGGTTGCACAATACCTCAAAGTGGTGCTTGTTGGTTGTGGAGCCTGATTATCTTCCTGATTCAGAGGTCCTGGCTTTCAGCCATGTTTATACCCCATGAAGTATTTACACCCCATAAGTATGTACACTCTTCCACCCAGGGGAGTGTAGAGGGGGGGTACCCCCTCTGCGGGGTTCGGGGGGGAAATCCCCCCGACTGGGGGGTCTGGGGGAAAGTGGGCCCCCAGCGGGGGTTTGGGGGTAGCGTCCCCTGATGGGGGTTTGGGGGTGAAGCCCCCAAAGAAAAAATTACCTTGTAAATGTATATTGTAATTTCATTGTAAATCTGGACCATTCATTATAAGGTCGCATATCTAATGATATAGATTATGTTAGGGTTTTTTTCCCTAGAAGGCAACCCTCTTTTATGAGGGAAATGTATTGCAGCTATGGTTGATGGTGAATATTGTATTCTAAGATAGGAGACTGTGAGAGAAAGAAGAAAAAGTTACAATGGGTTTGCTGTAGGTTGTATCCCTTCATATGTTGGATAATAATAAAGGAAGGACCTGGCAATTTCTCTGGTGGACGTAGCCCAGAATAGGTGAACCACATAAATCTGTGTCTCTATTATATTGTGTATCTTTTGTGTTTTGTTTCCGCATTTTTTTTTATTTTATTGCTCCACGGTCCTATTTTTCTGACAACTGGTATCAGAGCAAAAGGTAACTCACAGGAAAAGAGGGTTCCTGGTTCGAGTGGGAGCAATGTCGGAAGATGGAAAGTTTAGGGTCAAGAAATTTAATGGCCAAAATTACCAGTTATGGAAGATGCAGATGGAAGATTATTTATATCAGAAGGATCTATTCCTACCGTTGGGTGGAGTAGCAAAGAAGTCGATGGCCATGAAGGATGAAGAATGGGAGATTCTTGACATAAAGGCTCTAGGAACGATACAGCTGATCCTGGAAGCGTCGGTGTCTTTAAATATTTCCAAAGAAAAGACAACAAAGGGTTTGATGGACACATTGGCCAAATTGTATGAAAATCTCTCGGCGTCCGATAAGGTATTTCTAATGAAGAGATTATTTAATATGAAGATGTCAGAAGGTGGGTCTATTGCAGATCATTTAAATGAATTTAATACGGTTACTAATCAACCAAGTTCTATAAAAGTGGACTTTGATGATGAGGTCAGAGCTCTTCTAATCTTGTGCTCATTGCCAGAAAGATGGAACAACTTGGTCATGGTTGTAAGTAACTCTGTCTCTGGTTCAAATACTTTAAAATTTGATGATGTTGTTGGTGTTATCCTTAGTGAGGAAATGCGATGGAAAAGCACAGGTGAGACATCAGGTAATGTGTTGAACATGGAGAATAGGGGAAGACAAAAGGATAAAGGAAAGGGCTCAGGTAACCACGAGAATTCTAGGAAGGGCAGATCCAAATCCAGACTTGCAAAGATAGAGTAATGGAATTGTGGGAAGAAAGGACATCTGAAGAAAGATTGCAAAGCTCCAAAGAAACAAAGAGATGGACAACAGGAGAGAAATTAGGAAGCAAATGTAACAGGTGATGTGTTACAAGATGCTTTGATTCTTTCTGTAGATAATATTTCTGAGTCTTGGGTAGTATATTCAGGAGCTTCATTTCATGCCACACCCCATAGGAAACATTTTCTAGATTATGTTCAAGGTGATTTTGGACAGGTTCATTTGGGTGATGATGCACCATGAAAAATTGTTGGAATGGGAAAGGTAAAAATAAAGCAATGAAATGGAAACCAATGGTTGTTGAAAGAGGGAAGACATGTTCTAGATTTAAGGAAAAATCTAATTGGAAGTTTGCAAGTGAAGGTTGTATATCCATATTTACAGATAAGACGTGGAACGTCATCAAAGGATCATTGGTGATAGCGAAAGGAGAGAAGGTAGGTACATTGTATTTATGTACTGGTAATATTGACTCTTCTGTCTCTTTAGCTTCTACAGGAGTGGATACAACACTATGGCATCATAGGCTTGGACACATGAGTGAGAAGGGTATGCAGATACTTCACAAAATAAATTTGTTGCCAGATCTTAAGCAAATTGATTTGGACTTCTGTGAGCATTGTGTTTATGGAAAACAAAAGAGAGTAAGATTTCTCAGAGTCAAAAAAGAAAAGAAGAATGAAAGGTTAGAGCTTGTGAATATAGATGTATGGGGACCAGCTCAGGTATCATCTCTTGGTGGCTCTAATTATTATGTTACTTTTATTGATGATGCAACTAGAAAAATTTGGGTTTATTGCATTCAACTAAAATTTTATGTTTTTGATACTTTTAAGAACTGGAAAGCTTTGGTTGAGAATGAGACAGGAAAAAAGTTGAAGTGTCTCAGATCAGATAATGGAGGTGAATATTGCAGCAAAGAGTTTGATGATTACTGTTCATACCTTGGGATTCGTAGAGAGAAGACAGTTCCAAGAACACCACAAGAAAATGGTGTGTCAAAAAGGATGAACATGACAATCATGGAGCATGCAAGGAGTATGAGATTGCATGTCGATTTTCCCTTACAGTTTTGGGAAGATGTTGTAGATACTGTTGTTTATTTAATAAACATAGGACCTTCAAGCTCTTTGGATGGTAGAATTCTAGAGGAGGAATGGACAG
>JASDQU010100599.1:169642-183301 GCA_032191745.1 Picea mariana | reverse complement strand
ATATAAAGAAGCAATTCATACCTTTTGTGTATGTGGCACATTATGGAGATCAAATAATTGCTCCATCTGAAGTATCCATGTGATTGGGTCCTTTCCATCAAACTTCCTCATATCAATCTTAGGAACATGGTTGGTCTTCAAACCAAAGTTGGATTTTCTCCATTCTTGATTCACCTTCCTTGTGTCCTCATCATGAATTTCATGGGATGCATTTTCACTTTTGGGTGTCTTCTCTGTTACAAAATTTTTCATTACTTCCATGATCTTAGCTTCCATTGAATCCCTCATCTCTTGTAGTTCATCTTTGGTTACTGTCTTCTTTTGTAAATCATTTATATCCCTACGCATTTCTTCACCTTCATCAAGAGTCCAAATTAGGATTTTCTGGAGGCTTATTTGGTGTAGAAGGTCCCTTTTTGGGTGGCATGTTGGCCAAATATCACTTTTGAGTTTTGATTTTGAGGTGATTCTGCTAGACAATATTTATTCTGTTCTATCTCCCAAGTTTCGGCCCTTCTGGGTATGAAACTTTCTTTTAGGTAGTTCTCTGATATTTCTTCTCTGCAATGCACAGGTCTGATCAAAATTGGATGTGCCAAGTGGAATTTATGGTAACTTCCTCACAACTTGCCGATTTTTGGCCTTTCCAGGATATCTCACTTGTATAGAATTCCCCGCACAAAATAATTGATATCAAATTCTGAAACTCACACCCAAAATACTACAGACTGTCAACGATCCAATGCAACCAGTCCCACTCAATTTGGATACTCTAGAAAGAATTTATTCTTGTTTTACTTGGAACACCTTCTTGAGGCTAGTCAATAGGACTAGTCAGATGCCCTATCTTACACAAGGTGTATATACAAATTTAAGATGACCCAGAGGCTGAAATTTTTACCATAGGAACCTTACTAATTTCTGTAAATGGCCTCTAGAGGACAGGGTCTGAAAAATTACAGAAAATTTTTTATAGAGAAAATTCCACAATGACTCATTTCAGGATGATTCCAGAACCCTATCTTGTATAGACTGTATCTCGGAAAGTATAAGGCCTCAGGAGATGAATTTTGAAAAAAACATACCTTGATCCGTCTAATAAATACCCTCGAAGTGGTTCCTTCTGAAACGTTGTAGAAAAAAATTTATAGCGAAAATTCCACGGTGTCTCAGATGTAGCAGCGAAACCCCAAGACCTTGAGCTCTGATACCATATGTTAAGAACCAAACATCAATATAGCATAGAAAAAATCAGGAAAAGTACTCAACGCCTTGAAAAAGAGATAATTTCAGATAATAAGCCTCTTCGAGGGGGCAACCTCCTTTTACCCCACTTAAATGTTCAAGTCCAAGATGATTCAAAATGAAAATGTCTCCTTGGTATATATAGGAGACTAGGAGGTATAATTACAAATAATGTCTTAAAGCTGACATAATTAAAATAACATTACTAATCTAAATTACAACTAATGGCCTAAAGCCGACATAAGTAAAATAGCATTATTAATCTAATATGCCCCAATTAAGGGGTAATGAGCCAATATTAGGGCTTAACAATAGGATTATAGTACATGTCATTCTAATCACCGTGTTTATTTTAAAAAGATAGAAAATGGAAGCTTTATTATCTTGCTATTGTATGTAGATGACATGCTTGTTGCAGGGTCTAATATGCAGGATATAAATGTGCTCAAGAAGAAATTAGCCAATTCATTTGCGATGAAGGATTTGGGTGCTGCAAAGAAAATCCTTGGCATGAGAATAACAAGAGGCAAAAAAAATCGCAAATTGACATTGTCTCAGGGTGAGTACATAGAGAAGGTGTTGGAGAGGTTTAGAATGCAGAATGCAAAACCAATTAGTACACCTTTGGCCAACCATTTCAAATTAACTAAGGAAATGTGTCCCAAGACATAGGAGGAGATAGAATACATGTCCAGGGTCCCTTATTCATCAACAATTGACAGCTTGATGTATGCAATGGTTTTCACAAGACCAGATATTGCACATGCAGTGGGATTTATGACCAAGTATATGAACAATCCAGGTAAAGAATATTGGGAGGCAATAAAGTGGATTCTCAGGTATTTGAGAGGTACTACTATTCATGCATTATGTTTTGGAGTTTTAGACACTTTTCTATAGGGATATGTTGATTCAGATATGGCAGGTGATAAAGACAGCAGGAGGAGTACCAAAAGGTATTCTTTTACTATAGGTGGAGCAACAGTAAGTTGGATTTCGAAACTACAAAAGGTTGTTTTACTTCTTACAATAGAGGCAGAGTATGTTGCTGCTACAGAGGCTAGTAAAGAGATGAATTGGGAAAGAAGCAGGAGAACAACAGGTTGTATTGTGACAGTCAGAGTGTCATTCACCTTGCAAAGAACTCATATTTCCATTCGAATACTAAGAATATACAGTTGAGGTACCACTTCATATGATCCGCCTTGGAAGATGGACATTTGAAGTTGGAAAAGATACACACTAGCCAGAATCCTGCAGACATGTTAACAAAGGGAGTAACCAGGGAGAAACTGAGTTCCTGCTCAGTTTCAATTGGTCTTCAAGAAAGAAGATGAAGATGAGAAATTTTCCAGGTCCAAGAAGGTTCAGAGTCTAGCATATATAACATTGGTGGAGTTGTTGAGATTAGTCTCCAAGTGGGAGATTGTTGGTTGTGGAGCCTGATTATCTTCCTTTTTTATAGGTCCTTACTTTCAGCCGTGTTTATACCCCATGAAGTATTTACACCCCATAAGTATGTACACTCTTCCACATGGGGGAGTGCAGAGGGGGGGTACCCCCTATGCAAGGTCTGGGGGCAAGAGGGCCCCCAGCGGGGGTTTGGGGGCGAAGCCCTCGAAGAAAAAGTTGCCTTGTTAGGGTTAGGGTTTTATGTTAGGGTTTTATTTGGACCGTTCATTATAAATTTGCAGATCTAACAGTACAGATTATGTTAGGGTTTTTTTCCCTAGAAGGAAACCCTCTTTTATGAGGGAAATGTATTACAACTATGGTTGATGGTGAATATTGTATTTTGAGATAGGAGACTATGAGAGAAAGAAGAGGAATTTACAATGGGTTTGTTGTAGGTTGTATCCCTTCATATACTAGATAATAATAAAGGAAGGACCTAGCAATTTATATGGTGGACGTAGCCCACATTGGGTGAACCATGTAAATCTATGTCTCTATTGTATTGTGTATCTTCTGTGTTTTGTTTCCGCATTTGTTTTTATTTTATTTCTCTACGGTCCTGTTTTTCTAATAGTGCTATAAAACAAGGCCATGGGTGCACTGCATTTTTAAGGAATTCATTTGCAAGGTTATGTTGCTGCCATTCTCTTGGGGAAACATCTTTTTTCATCAAGAGCATACTAGCACCATTCCATTTGGGCAATCCACATCACCTTTTGAGTGGGTTAGCTTGGGATTCTTTCACCATTTCTTTCAAGTTTCCAAGTTGTAATAAGAGCTCAATCTTGGGGGTCCAAGAGCCCTCCCTTGGAGGAAGAAGGGACCCAAAGTCCCCTTTCTCTTCAATGTTTTCTTTTCACTAATGCAATCCTTTCCATTGGAGACACGAGTCTTGTTTGTTTCTTGTTCTTATGTTCTTATGCACAATAGTTTAGTTGTTTTTTCCTTCCTAGTTTAATTATTAGCTTAGTCTTTTATGTTTATTCTTCTAACCCTTTCCTTTACTGTTGTCTTTCTTAGCTAGCCCAACTAAGCTTGTAAGCACCTATGTTTTTCTCATTTAGGTGAAAAAAGAGGTGAAACAGATTGACAACTCCACTGGAGAAAGGTATCAATTTCCTACCCCATTTGGGTTATTTTATCTCTTATTTCTGTTTATTTAACATGCAGGTACCATAAGTAGCCTAAGCTGACCTTCAAAACATCCAATTTAAAGCTAAGTTGAGAGAATTCCATCCATAATTTTCTTCACGACCGTGTGACAGTTGTGCGCGGGTTTATTGGTCCACAGTCGCGCATCGTGCGTACATGTACCAAAATCACTATATTACTCAGCGCCTTATGCACACCTACACCCAAAATTCTTTTTTAGTTCATGCATTGGTGCTCAGAGCGCCTCTATCTAGTCTGAGACCCGCACACCCATGCAAAAAAATACACATTGTAAGCCTTTTTGTGATTTGTGGAAGGCCCCTAACCTTCTTAAAATTGTTTTCATGCACATTGTAACCAACACCACACTTATTTCCCTCTCTATATAAATGGATTAGTCAAAACATGGGCACTTATGGGGTTTAAAATCATTATTTCCTCTTTTGCTTTCATTTTTCCACATGGATGGATTGTTTTGACTATGAGTATAAGTTGGAACCATTTGTAGTCACATATAAAACTTGCATTGGAACTAGAGATTGGATATCAATCCTTTATTATGCTCTTCTCTCAGGCTCCAAAGTGATCTTGAGAATCAGAAAGAGGTTGAAAGACAATTTCATCTCCCTTAAAAAAGATAAAACCTTTAGGAGAGGACAACAGCCCCCTTGGGACTCCTCTTAGTTTATTCTTCAAACACATCTCAAGTTTGTAATGGGCCCATACATGTCCACATGCTACAAAGATAGGATAGTGTTGAAATTTACTTTCTTAGATTAAATCACTAGGGAAGTTTAAAGGTTTTGTAATGGGCCCATACATGCCCACATGATCACAATCTAGGATAATTTCAAATCTTTCTTATATTAAATCACATTAGAGAGTTAAAGGAATAGTAAGGACCCACATGTCCACATGCTAGTTTCCTAGGGACTTTAAAATTCTGCAAGGCTTTACCAATGACACATAGTAACTTAGGTAATCAACACTTGTAAGGACCAAGCGAAGTCCACATGCAACAAGGTGACACCTAAATTATTAAAAAATTGGCACACTTTCACTTGTTCACACACAAAGGTCACCAATCACTCACATAGTTTTCATCTCAAAACGTGGAGGTTGAAGTAATTTTCCTCCAAAGGGATTCCAAAAAACCCCACTCTTTTCTTAACGAAACTATCCACTCCCACGTAATTTCAACGAGATTGGCTCACACCCCCAATCTCTCAAACAACCACATCTAAATTTTTTCTAAAAACTCACTAAGTTTTCATCCACAGGAGGTGCCAAAAGAAATCTTTTAGTCTAGGTAGGATTTCAGGGATAGGCATCCAAATAACTCCCCATTATCTGGTTCTCACATTTTCAAAACAATAGAAGTTGTCAAATAGGGAACCTTAAATCCTCCAAGTCAAGTGTTCCTAACACCATAAGGTAGGGAGATACCCGTGAAGGGTTGAAGGTCAAGGTCCAGTTGTTCTGTGTGTCCTCCCATGAGGGACCCACCTCTTGGACAGGATCCATACCATGACCCATTTCTTAGGTCGAAAATCTAAATTCTGCACTTTGACCAAGGTACCTAGTGAGAAAATTTTAGGACATCTACCCAGGTGGCAATTGTGGGCTGCAATTGCACCTTGATCAGATTTTGTGTGGCTATTGGGAAATATCGCCATTTATTTTAGGATATGCCCCCTCTACCCCTAATTATAATTGATTTCTTCATCCTTCACTAGTTCCTCTTCCAGTGGCTTCAGACCCCATTGTTGAGTACTATTGGAAGGTCCAGTGCTGCTATTTGAGAGGAAGGACGTTACATCTTTTAGGACACGAGAATTTGTTTTCTTTGATCCCCCACATGGACAAAACCCACCTATCCACATATATGCTTCTTTATCAATTTTTTTTATGTATGATGCACTTCTAATTACATTTGATTTAGATATATATATCGTGTAAAGTTCAAAAATTGCAGCAAAGGCTCTTGTTTATTTATTTCTCTCACCACCATTCACACACATTCACTCATCTAGTCGGACATCATAGGGACCCACATAACCCCCATCATTCCAAATGCTTGCTAAACCTCCCTCCTATTCTAGGGGGAGTTCCTAGTCTTGCCAACTCATCGGCTCCACCTTCTCACACTCCTATGAGTGCCACTGTCTTAGGATCATCTTTGCTTGGGTCCACCTTACTTGGGTCCAATTCCCAAGGTCCACCTTCCACTTTCTCTCCTTCACACGAAAGCGGGGGGCCAACTTCTTCTCAAGGGGGAAGTACAAACCCACCTAGTCCCCCTCAAGGGTTAGGTTCACAAAACACTCACACCATGGTTGGAACTAATCCTCCACCACCACTCCAGATGCCATATTTGGCCTCTCTCAACATACCAGATCTAAGAATACTCACAAATGATCCTATATTGCATGACCCCACATGGTCTGCAATGCCTACCAAACTACCTTCGGATATCCCCACATTTGAAGGAAAGGCAGAAGATGAACCTGCCAACCATGTCATGACCTTCCACTTATGGTGCTCTTCCAACAACATTATGGATGATTCCATATGACTATGATTATTTCAATGCACACTCACTGGCCCATAAACCAAGTGGTATGTAGATGAAAAATCAAGGTCCCATGCGACTTTCAAGTCCTTGGCCAAAGCATTTTTGACCTTCTTCCAATTACCAATCCTCCATGACAATGGTCTTGAACTACTCTCTAATTTTAAACAAACCTCAGCCACACATATCGCTGATCAAATTCACGAGTGGCATCGATGACGTAGTTTGTGAAAAGCAGAAACCACCAAACAACAATGTCTTGATTGGTTTCTCAAATCACTTGTCTCTCTCCTCGGTAAATATGTGGCTTCCACCTTCCCTCAATCCGAAGAAGAATCCATCAGTAAGGCTCAACAATAGAACCTCATCTATTCACAATCAGGGTACTTGTACACAGTACTTCCTAATCTCCCAAAACCCATGCCATTTGGTGAAGACAAACCTGGGATGTCTCACTCAGTAGACAAATTGATTGGTAACACCACACACCACAATCCACAACCCCAACAACCAATAATGTATGGCACACCTCAATATCTGTCGGCATATGGAGGAATCCCTTATTATCCTCCACCCCCTTATCAACAACCATACCTTGTTTCCCTTCCTCCACCCATTAGTGGGCCATAGACGATACCCACAATACTCCCACGTATCCAAATAAGTTCTGGTACTCCCTCTACCTTAGCTTATACTCTAAGTACTAGAGAAAGTGCCATGCCTTCCTATGTACCTTACAGATCGTTACCACAACATAATCCATACTCTCCATTTCCTGGCCCTCCACAACCCATGGCTCCACCACAAGGACACCCTCATGCTAGGGTTAATTTTTTTCAACACTCTCCCATTCAGTAGTATCAAAATTTTGAACAGCTGAATATAGAAAATCCAACCCATCAGTCGAATAATGCCAAAAATAAAGGAAAAAATCAGAACAATAACAACCCAAGTCAAGGCGGAAATCACCCCCAATAGAACCAACCTACTGGGGGAAACCAGAATCAAGGGACTCAGAACCATCAAGGGGGCAAAAACAATAGACATCAAGGGGAAAATAACAATAACCTTTGAACCAACTTCCCTTGTTCCCTTTGTGGTGAGTTTGGTCACTATACTCATCATTGCCACAAAATCGTTGATTTTAAATGGATGAAATGCTCTGTGAATGGACCACATCCTCTAGCACCACCTACCCCTCAGTAGGCCCCACAACAATACGTGAAAAAACCACCCCCAGCCATGTTACAAAACCCCATTCCACACCAAGGAGTGATGAACACCTAATAGGACATGCAACCTACCCCCCTACAGTTGGGATAATATCTCAATCCAAGCAAACCTGTAGATCATACTATCCTACTCACTAGTGAGGAAGAATTCCTTCTACAAACACGTAGTCGTCAATACAACGCACCCTTTGAGTCTCCTCCCATCCCCCCAGAAACAATCCCAACACCAATGAGACCCCCGTTGATGATCCCTCGCCCTAACACAGAAACACCTCTTCGCATCCCTTGCATCCCATTATTCAGGAATGTCCACAACCCTTAGGCTAGGGCGGCTCATAATTACAGTTTGGTCGATGACTTGGAACAATCCCCGGCTACCTTGTCAGTCTTAGAGGTACTTCAAACTTGTCCCACTCAACGGAAGTCATTACTTTCCACCTTGGGGGAAGTTGACCCTATGGATACTCAGCTCATCACATTTTATCTCGATAGCGGAGAACCTTGCCTCCCCACTCTCATCGCTTTTCAAATCCCCATTAAAATTCAGAACATTATAGTTCACCAGTGCATCATTGACAAAGGTGCATCCACATGCATCATGTACAAGTCGGTATGGCAGAAACTTGGTTCCCCCGAACTCATACCATCTGCCATTACCTTAAGATATTATGATGGATGACCATCTTCTCCCAAAGGTCTCTTCCAAAATGTACCTGTAGAACTTGGGGGCAAGACCATTCTCATTGACATTAAAGTTATCGATGCCCCACTTGATTACAATATCTTGTTCGGTCGTAGCTACATGTACGCTATGAAGGAAATTTCCTCTTCTGTCTTTCGAACCATGATGTTCCCCCATAATGGGAACATCATTACCATTGATCAAGTTTCACATTATGAGCCTAACCCTTTTGCCAACATCGATAACATTCTCCATTTTCTCCACACTAATCCTGAGGCATACCCACTCATTGAGATGGGGACCAAAATTTTCAAAGACCCATCCTTGTTAGGAACTTACCATGGTGCACCACCGCTCATTCATCCTTCCAATCAGGTATGTGTTGTCTCATATAAAGGAATTGACATTGAGGATACCCTTCCTCCCAGTGAGGCTTCTCTTCTATCTGATGTCTCACTACTCGCAAAGCTCCTCCCTCAAGAATATCCTGCGAACTCGTCAACTCCACTAGTTCATGATTTCACCTCACCCCAAGGCCATATCCTAGTTTGGGAGATAGTTCCCCAAGACATTACTCAAATCCCCTTCTTTTAACCTCCACCAGGCGTACAATCTTTCCAAGTAACCGCAATGCTTACCCTTCCCAATATGGTGCTAGAAATTCTAGTATGGTATCTACATCCACCCACCATGGTCCCTCAACCATCCCTCCCTCCTTAAACTAAAGGAATTCCAATGAAAATTCGAGTACCTACTCCCACAACACCACCAACACCCCCACTCGCTACCACCACTGCTACAGCTGGGGGAATACATAAAAATAAAGAGCCCACCACTCCCCTACCCCCACGTGCTTAACCTCCTTGCGCACTATGTGAGAAAAATGGACACCCAATCAACAAATGGCCATCTCTACCCGAGTTACATAACCTAATTCAACTCAATCAAACAACATCGTCGTTTGTCACTTCATCAAGTACTGCCACTACCTCCCCTAACATAAGTAACAAAGGATTGCGAACCAAATTCGCTTGCACCATATGTTCAGAATATGGTCATTATACACACCATTTCCCAGCTCTACCTCAATTCCGACAGACATTAATAGAAGTACGCCAGAGCTTCCAGCATGAACCCAATCCATCTACTTCATCCTCACCAAACATCACTGACATCCATTATGTCATGAATTCAGTCAACGAATGTATGAGATGTCCTTGCTCTCTCTGTGAATCCTTAGATTATTTCACATATCAATGTCCTATGATCATTGAATATAGGCAACGCCAAGTGACCTTGATTCAAACTCCTGCACCCCCTACAGAATCGATGATTAACCTTACCCTATCACCAGACATTCTTCATATTATTTCTCCTAAGCCATAAGCACTCTCTACTCCTCCATGGTTCTTGGATGAATTATACGAGGATTTAACCCCAAATCCCCCCAATTCCCCTGTTCATTTCCCCATGAAAATTTTACGCCCAACTACCATTTATAACCCTCAGTATCTCGATATTTGGTTTATGTTGAGGGAACCATCGCAATCTCATTGCATCATCCCCCCTGCTTCTTCATCACCAGAAGACAACCACACGGTGACAATCATCGATATCACTCTTTCCGATCCCTTGTATTCCCAACAATTCCACTGTGGCAAGGACACACTCGAGGAATTAACCACCCTCAACTACCCATGGGATGTGCTACACCATAGAGTGCTCTTCCTTTCACAGGAATCCTTCACGCCTCCTAACCAACACCCCATATACGTAGTCGAAACCAAGGATTTTATCCCATCAGGGCATATCAACTAGTTCAAAAACCCTATCCTTGCCCCTGATGCTTTTGAAGAAGGCAATATGGCCAACATTTCCCCTACCATCAAAATCAATATTTCCATCAAAAATGGAGTTGTCGAGGAAATCACCATAGGCGCCGCATGCACTCCTAAAGAAATCACCGCCTACAAAACCCTCTTCAAAAAATACCAGGATATTTTTTCCTGGTCATACACAGAGATTCCTGGCCTTGATCCCTCTTTGTTGAGCATCACATAAACACTTGGTCTGATATCACACTAGTTCACCAAAAACAACGACTGCTACACCCATCCAAATAAGTGGCCATCAAAGCCAAGATTGACAAATTACGCGTTGTTGGGTTCATCTACCCCATCGCCTATACCTCATGGGTCTCCAACCCTATCCCCATTAACAAAAAATAGGGCACCATCCGTGTATGCATGGATTTTCATGATCTCAATCATGCCTGTCCCAAAGACAACTTCCCAATGCCTTTCATCGATAAAATTATCGATGATTGCACAGGCCACGAGGCTTTATCCTTCATTTATGTTTCTCTAGCTATTACCAAATCCAAATCCATCCAATCGATCAATACAAGACCGCATTTACCACCCCTTGGGGTACTTTTGCATATCATGTCATGAATTTTGGCCTAAAGAACGCTGGCACAACTTTCCAATGGGCTATGACATACATTTTTCATGATCTGGCTCATATCATCCTCGCATACTTGGATGACCTCATAGCTCAAAAAACACACTCAACATCTTGATTATTTACAAATCATCTTCCAAAGGTGTCGTCAATACAACATCCGCTTGAACCCCCTCAAGTCCGTGTTCTGCGTCACTGTCGGGCGCCTCCTCGGGTTCATCATTTCCCAAAGAAGTATGAACATGGATCCCCTCAAAGTCTAGGCCATCATATAAATTCCACCCCCTCGAAATTTACACCAACTCTAGAGCCTACAAGGAAAAGCTAACTTTTTACGGCTATTTGTTCCAGACTATGCCACTCGAGCAAATGGTTTCCTTTCCTTACTATGCCATGACATCCCATTCCACTAGGATGAACATGCCCAAAACACTTTTGACGATCTTAAAATGACACTCTCCAATGCCCTTTTAATTAGTTCAACTGACTATAATCGCGACTATATCCTCTACATATCAGCCTCAACCATCTTAGTAGTAGGAGTTCTCGTTCAAATAGGAGATGATGATCGTGAGCATGTCATTTACTACATTAGTAAAAACCTCTCAAGGCCACCCTTGAAATACAATCACAAAGAGAAACTAGCCCTTGTATTCATCCTCGTAGTCCAGAAACTGAGCCATTACATTCTACTTCGCACAGCCAAAGTCATAGCATATTCCAACCCCATGCAGTACCTGCTTAGTCGTTGGCAATTTAACGACAAATTTTCCCGATGGATCATTATCCTTTAGGAGTACGATCTCAAATTTTCAACACCCAACAACAATAAATCTCTCGTCCTCGCCAAACTTGTCACAGCCTTCCCCTCCGATACTACCAGTTCCCCCTTCAATACCAACTTCCCCGATGAACATCTCTTTTACATCACTTTGGATGATCCTTGGTACAACGACCTCCTCGTCTACCTCCGAACCCAAAAGTTCGGTAATCACATCTCATGAGATTATCATCGACGTATTCACCATCAGGCCCCTGACTATCTCCTCATCGAAGATATCTTATATTGGTGAGTGGTCGACACCATACTCTGTTGATGCTTGACTATTGATGAGGCTGATAGAGTCTTGAATGACTGCCACAATGACGCTTGTGGGGACCACCTCTTGGGGATGTCCACTACTCAGAAATTCATCTGTATAGGTTAATTTTGGCCTACATTATTTCATGATTACATTCATGTCATGAAGCGATGTGATAAATGCCATCTTTATGTGAACAAATCATGAGCACCACCTGCTCTTCTACACCTAGTCATTATAGCAGGCCCCTTCTGTAAATGGGGCATCGACTTCATGACTTGCAACCCTTCGTCCAACAATGGACACAAATACATCGTCGTCTCAGTTGATTACTTCACAAAATGGGTTGAAGCCATGCCTACCTTCAACAATACCGCTGACACCACAACACATTTTTTCTTTAACCATGTCATATACCGCTTTGCAGTACCACTCCAACTAGTCTTTGATCATGGGAAACATTTCAAGAATGAGATTTTCGTCGAACTCTCATCCAATTTAGGATTCTCCCACGAGTTCACCTCACCATACTAACCTCAGTCCAATAGACATGTCAAAGCAGTTAACAAGGTCCTCAAGACCATGTTGCAGCACATGGTTAACAAACATACGACCAGTTGGCATCATATGCTATTTTCTGTGCTATGGGCTTACTGTACAGTCGTGAAAACTGCCACTAGTTTCACACCATTTCATCTAGTCCACAGGGTTGAAGCCACTCTTCTCATCGAGTGAGAAATTCCCACCTTACGCACCGTGATTGAGCTATTAGCGGACATTGCTCCAATAGAGAAGCATTTGCTGAACTTAGAGTCCCTGGATGAAGATCGTCGATCTTCATTACAGAACAATGAGGTAGCCAAAAAATAGTCAAAAGCCACCTTTGATTGTCATGTCAACCTTCACTCATTTCACGAAGGAGACCTCGTCCTTGCTTATGATATCACTTACGATACCCTCAGCCATGGAAAATTTGAGTCAATATGGCATGGCCCTTACATTATCCAACATTGCCTCACTAAAGGTGCATGCATCTTGGCTTCCCTCGAGGGCCTCTCTCTCAAAGAACCCATCAACGGGTTGTACTTAAAGAAATTTTACGCCTAAGCATAACCATTCTACACTAGGTTATTTCTTTTATAGTGTTTTTAATATTTTTTCCATACCTCACATCTAAACTATCATTTGTGTTATCGACAGATGCTTCCTCCATCGGCCTACCACATTGGTTATGATGATGGCACCAACCGTTGGACATAGAATCTCTCTTTAGCTGCTTGGGCCCTCTATTCCCCCTTACATGAACTACTCCACTCCAGCAGCATATGTTTGGGCTCAACAACCAACAACCAAGCCAAGTACACTGTCGCCATTGGTCTCCTCACCGATCCCAACCATCATCATATTCGTCCCCTTAGCATCTTACTCGACTCCCAACTGGTCATCCTCCAGCTCAACAATATGTACCGTGTCCACGATCCTTGCCTCTTTCGTAAATACCTGCAAGTTAGACTTTTATCTCGAAATTTTGATTTCATTACATTTACACATATTCCAAGACAATTTAATCAAATCACAGATAACATGGATAACATTGTACTAGATTGGCATATATCACATCAAGACACCTTTCCACACACATAAACCATAAGAAGTCTATCACAGCATATAGATTAGACATCATAAACAACATTAAAAAATTCTCACACACATGTGAACATCACAAAGATCCCAAAATGTATATATATATATATATATATATATATATATATATAT
>JASDQU010100599.1:152146-163275 GCA_032191745.1 Picea mariana | reverse complement strand
CTTCCAAATGAGTGGCTTGAACACAAACTTCATCTAGATTTGAAGGATTAAACATGAGTATAGTATGTCTCAAATAACTATGTAAAGCTCCAATGTATTTGAGTAAAGTTTCTCGAGAAGACAAATCTACTCCCAAAACCAAATCTCTTCTCCTAAATTCTTGAGTAAATCTTTGCACATTCTATCCTTTAGCTTGTCTAAAATTTTTCCAATCCATAGTAGCCTTTTGCATATATGCCAATGGGTAAAATTGTCTTTTAATTGCAACAATAAAATCATTCCAAGAGGTTAAAATTTTACCATGTTTCTTCATCTCCTCCTGAGTCTTGGATTCCCACCAAATGAGTGTTGCACTATCCAATCTTAAAGAAGCAAGCTGAATATTAGTTTCATCATCTTGAATTTTTTGTATCCTACAATACACCTCAATCTGACGAATCCAACTATCTAATTTCTCAGCATTTACTTCTCCATTGTACATTGGCAATTCAAATTTAATATCAAGATTTAACGAAGGAAATTGTGAAGGAGTTTTACCATGTCCCTTTGGAGAATTCAGAAGAGGTCTTGAATTAGTAGAAGAAGATGGAGGTGAGGGTGGTGGAGAAGCACCATTCCCTCCATTTCCATTTGGAGTTTTATCACCACTGTCTCCCTTGTGCTTTGAAGGGTTGGAGCCTTCACCTTGCAGCCTTGTATTCCTTTCCATCAAGATTTTCATAATCTCTCTCATTTTCATGACAGCCTTTCTAAGATCTTCATCTTCTGCAGGAACATGTTCATGACTCTCTTCATGAGCCATACTTGGTGAATGCCTCCTTGAAACTTGCGGTGATGATATAAGCTTCCTGCTTGAAGGATGAGAAATTGGCTCTACAAGTTGACCTTCTCCTCTTGTGAGTTTCAACCTTGTGAGCATCAGAAAACAAAACACTTGCAAATAATAAAGTCTTCAAAAACCTATGCTCTGATACCAACTTGATCTAAAAATGAAGAAGACTTGTATTCTTGAAAATATTTGCAAGTTAAATTTTATGTGTTAAAATGCAAACGGATCAATTTGCAACACAACTTTTATGAAAATTACTCATCAAAGATGCATATAATAGCAACAACAAATAGTGAACAGAAAACACATAACACAACAAATGATAAAGGAGTTCACCCCTCTCTTGGGCTACATCTCCTGGTCCAGCTTCCAATGTATCATTTGTATTATTTGGTCAAAGTGCTCAAAAATGTGCTTTACAATGCTCAAAATACCAAATAGACTACTCCAATGGCTTCAAAACGTCCAAAAACCCCTAGCTGGGCTTTTTCGGCACCTCCTTTGGCCAAAAATTGAAGAAGATAGGCTTCCTGGAAGTCCCCCTTCAAACTTGTTGTTTCTGCATCTACAAAACACACCCCTTGTTGGCTCAACCTAGCCCACATGCATATTTAAGCATTAAAACTTAGCATCGGGTGCAACCGCACAATCGATACAAACTGTCGAACGGATACGTGTCGGCCTTTAACTACCAAGGCCCATGGGCACATGGCCACCACATGACCGCACGCAATACAAAACAGGGCTAAGGTTCAAACCATATACAAAACCGTAGGATTAAACTGCACGTATATACAATGGTCACATGTTATATGTCAAACCGCGCGCATGCCAAAACAGTTACAACATATATATATATATATATATATATATATATATATATATATATATATATATTACGGTGGGTTTAACCAACCATAACATGGGTCGTATGCAATACATATATATAATCGTGGGTCGGGGCTTAGCCCCAGCCCGGTTCGTGCCCCAACTCACATATTTCCAAATTCAAATATATTAAAAGGCATACATATGTTAATTAACACATGCAGGGGCGCTAGTTGGGTGGCCCTTCCCAAGGCTTTACCCTGCCCAGAGGTCACGGGGTCGACTCCTGCCAAATGCAAAGATTTTAAACCAATATACATGTGACACGTGGCGGCCATTGATTGGGCCACGTGTCTCCAACCCGTTCGCTGAAAACAAGCCATGTCACATGCCAAATGTCCAAATAATTGCTTTCCATGTGTCATATGGCCTGCCACATGTCGTACGNATATATATATATATATATATTACGGTGGGTTTAACCAACCATAACATGGGTCGTATGCAATACATATATATAATCGTGGGCCGGGGCTTAGCCCCAGCCCGGTTCGTGCCCCAACTCACATATTTCCAAATTCAAATATATTAAAAGGCATACATATGTTAAGTAACACATGCGGGGGCGCTAGTTGGGTGGCCCTTCCCAAGGCTTTACCCTGCCCAGAGGTCACGGAGTCGACTCCTGCCAAATGCAAAGATTTTAAACCAATATACATGTGACACGTGGCGGCCATTGATTGGGCCACGTGTCTCCAACCCGTTCGCTGAAAACAAGCCATGTCACATGCCAAATGTCCAAATAATTGCTTTCCATGTGTCATATGGCCTGCCACATGTCGTACGGCCTACCACGTCAGCGTCCGTACGGACTGTACAGACTATACAGTCAGCATTCCTTTTTTTGCCTGTTTGTCATTTTGAACAGAATGCGATATCTCTCGCTCCCGATGTCCGTTTGAACCCAAACGAGTTGCGTTGGGTTCATAATGATGAGGCCTACACTCTCATTTGATTTGTAGTGATTCTGAGCACTTTGAATTTTTGAGCAAAATTTGATCCCCTGGATCAACTGGCCTCTGGTAAAATCCATTGTACTTTGGTTCTCCCCATCCAACCAGTGCTATCAATATTATTAGCCATGGATAATGAAATTCTGAATCAAGGTCTTGCACATCCTTGCAATCATCCAAAAACAAGTTTACTAGATATGGAGCCGAGCTAAGTAGACTTCCCTTTACGCATTGCACGACTGCTGCTATTACACCTGTAGGGGCTTCCTCTTTGTGACATTTTCTCAAGATTTTGTATGCCATCAGTTTTATCGCAAACCTCGTTGCCAATTCATTTATTTTTCTAATAATCATTCCCTTGGATTCTATGTCAATCCCATATACATTCTTTATCTCATATTCTATGGATTTTTCTTTTTCTTTTTGTCATCCAAGTACTGCTATGGTTTTGTTGCATCTGTAGGTAATCCCGTGACTTCATCAATTAGGTCCACATTTATGGATACAGGTCTATCCTTCCATAATATGACTCCATGTAACAGTTCTATTAATTGTTTGACACATGCATTCACATCCTTTCCTCTCCCAATGTCAGGAATCTCCAACAATTTCATAATTCATGTGTTCTATAGCCTTGCAATCCATTGTTTTGTCTCCAGTATGGGATCTCCTGATGGACCTTCTCCTTTACTTTCCATGTAAACTTGTTGCACGAACTCAAGAAACATCCCCATGTATTCAACATCATTGTCAACATATTTAATCTTATTCACAAATCCTACCATTTCATCAACTGCACAACACCTCCATCTGTGATAGGTTTTATCTCATATGTCCCTAGAAAATGCATTCTAAATTTTCCTGGATGCTATAAGTATTTTCTTTCATAGAGAAGAACCAAATCTCATTCCTTAAAGTTTTTCTTTTTAATGTGTATATCATTCCAAGATTTGTCTTTTGCTTTCTATACTTTCTAATGGAAACCAACCATAATCTTGTCCTCTTCTAGTTCCATGAGTTGAGACAATATTTCTTGTTTTGCACCTCTTTATGTCATGTTTGTAATGGCTGCAATGCACAGACTAGGTATCAAATATTCAAAATTGATTACTGCTTCCTGACCATACAGTAATCTGAAAGGTGTTTTCCCTATGATTTTCTTGCATGTGGTTCTATAGGCCCATAATACTGCTGGTATCTTAAAATCCCAATCATCCCTGTTTATGTTGCAAATTTTAGTGAGGGAATTCTCCAATATTTTATTAAATGCTTCCACTATTCCATTAGCCTGATGATGGTATGGTGTGCTCTTTTGATTGTGTATTTCAAATTCTTTAGTCATTTCCTGAATGTTATTATTAAGAAAATGAGTTACCTAATCACTCATCAGAATTATAGGGCACCCAAATATTTTAATTATTTGTTCAAACAGAAAGTGCACTGTAGTTTCTATGTTGCAATATTTTACTGTTTCTACTTCTATCCATCTGGTAAGATATTATGTCGTTGTAATGATGTACCTTGCTCCTAATCTTCTAGCTGGTGGGTTGATTGGTCCTACAAAGTATATTGCCCATTTTTCAAACACTTTAAGGGTTACCTAAGGTTTTAAGGGCATATCCCTCCTCGATGGATTTTCTACCCTCTGGAAGACATCACAATTCTGACAATATTCCTTTGCATCTTTAGAAAGTGTTGGCCACCATAGTCCTGCAAATAGTATCTTTTGCAGAATGGATTTTCCTGCATATTGTCCTCTAGTTATCCCTTCATGTGCTTCTTCCAAGATGATAGGAAGTTCATGTTCCATGAGTCGCTTATCGATATGTTGTCAAAATTGAGCAACAATTTAAGCAGATGAATAAGAGGGATTTTGGATCTGCGAATGCATCACAGTAGAATATGGGAAAGGGATCCCCAACTCACAAAATAAAGGAATAAGTAAGGATAGAAAACCACAGGAGAACCAGTCTAAGATACAAACAAAGAACGATAATGGGAATATGAATAAAGAGACTAGTATGTGGTGCGAATTACATAAAATCTCCTAGCACAACACAAATATATGTCACTCAAATCAGTCATTAGTGGCCAATATGAAATACTTAGAGTTAKATGTAGACAAGGTGAAGTCGATAATTGATGAAAAACCCAGTGCCACAGTCACTACCACCAATATCCAACCAAACAAACCAAAAKATTTGAAGGGAGGTGAGCACCCTTTTCACTCGCATATGTGGATGAAGGGTGCTCTGTTGCATTTCATTGTTTATAGAATAGGAAAAAAAAACCTTGTATAAACAGAGGTTGTGAAGAGTTGGAATTGTCAATGATACCACATCTGCAGTTTTGCAACATCGAGTGGCTCAACCAAGGACACAATCTTGACGTCAACCAAAAGTATCGCATTCCCTATGGCATCAATCCCTTCTAGGATGAGATATTATGTGATGTTCCCCACTTGGATTTTGTGATGTTATTTTATTCCAACCATATATGTGGAAACATCATGTTGTATATGAATCTAGGCCTCGTAGTGTCATTGTTACTGTGGGAAGACAATTGTACAAGATCACAAAGGTAGCTCCACCTACCACAATTTCTCTGGTCTCATCTATGCAATGATGGAAGGTCATCTCCTAGAATGATAATTTTTCCTCTTCACGATTCACTCTCAGAATGAATGGAAATTCATGGCCACATCCAATGTGGCCTCTACATAGGGCTCCTCCATGTAGCATAAGCAAGCATAAAAAGTCCTGGAATAATATTGGGTCATCTTTACCTCACCTACCGAGGTTCCTCTACACTATCAGTTCAAGCATTCAATTCAGCTAACTCTTGGAATGCCTCTACTAAATGGTCCAGTGTATTAGTCATATCTCCTAGAAAATGAGGAAAACAAGCACCCAATCCAAGAGTTTCTCCAAAAAGGGCACATTCAACCAAGCTCCTCACCCTGCAGAATCCCAATTGTGCTCATGTAGAATAAATATGGGACCTGGAAACTTTGTATTGATTACAGATCTATGAAAAAATAACAGTCATGAATCGATACCCAATTCCCCAAATTGATGACCTTCAAGACCAACTCAAGGGGGCCAAGTACTTTAGGAATATTGATCTGAAGTCCAACTACCACCAGATCCCCACAGAACATACTGATGTATGGAAGGAAACTTTCAAGTATAAAGAAGGTATTTTTGAGTGGTTGGTCATGCCCTTTAGTTTGAAGAATCTGCCAACCACCTTCATGAGGTAAATGGATGACATCTTGTGGCCCTTCACCAATTCCTTTGTGGTTTTATATTTTGAGGGGATCCTCCTCTTCAAGAAGAGTTGGGAATAACACTTGCAACACAATAAATAGGTCCTCCACACTCTGCGACAATACAAGCTATATGATAAGTTAGAGAAATGCTCCTTCAACATGAAAAAGGTCCAATACCTTAGATACATTGTAGATGAGCATGGTGTGCATGTCAATTCAACCAAGATCCAAGTCATTTGTGATTGGATAGCCCTGAAAACACTAAATCATCTTTGAAGCTTCTTAGTCCTTGCTAACTTCTATTGTATATTCATATTGGGGTTCTCCCATATCGCATGGGCTCTCAACCAAGTGACCAAGGATGGTTGCAAAGAAAAATTTTTGTGGGGAAAATCACAACATAAATATTTTGAGGATATGAAACATAGCTTATGCACAACCCTGGTGCTCACATTATCTGATCTGCAACCATTTGAGATTGATATCGATGCTTTCGATTGTGTTCTTTGTGTTTTTCTCACTCAACACGGTCATCCAGTGGAATATCATAGTGAGACACTTTCATATTTCATCTGTAAGTACCCCAAATATGAAAAAGAAATGTATTCCATTGTACAATCCTACTGGCAATGGAAACATTACATTCTATGGAAGGAGATAACCATCCATATGAATCTCAAGCCTTTGCAATTCATCTAGATGCAAGGAAAATTATTGAATGACTTCCATCAAAAGTGGTCCACATGCTTGCATCAATTTCACCTCAACATTAAGTATAAGAAAGGGAAAACCAATCGCATCGTTGACTTCATCAGTTGGCCTAGGGTTCCAATAATAACCATGATGCTCGAATATTGCAGGCATGAGACCTCCAGGTGGTTGCAACTCTATGGAAATGATCCTGGATTCGCTACGACCTACCAGATGTTGGGAACAATCACGACCATTTTTGTCTTCCACCTTTAGGATGGACTGTTATGACATCTGGTTCATCTCTGTGTTCCTTCAAGGGAGCGTTCGAAGCTTATTTGGGAAGCGTGCTACAATTGGGTGACAAGACACTTTGGCATGGAGAAAACAATGGTAGTATTACAAAATTATTTCTATTGGTCGAATCTTCGACATAATGTTAGTAAGTATATCAGATCCTGCACTACCCACTTCATTTCCAAGCCAACCATTAAAAAACAAGGACTATACACCCCTCTACCTACTCTTTACGAGCCCTGAGAATCCATATAGATGGAATACATGTCAGGTCTCCCCACCACCAAGCATGGAAATTATTGTGTATTCATGGTTATTGATTGATTCTCTAAGCTGGCGATTTTGACCACCCACAAGAAGAGTATCACAACCAAGGCCATTGGAAATATCTTCTTTAAGTGTGTATGGGTACACTTCGGACTACCGTATACCATCATATTAGATTGATATAGTATATTCTTGAGAACAATATATTCAATCCTCTGTTCATTGTTGGACACCAAACTCACCAAATCTACTACTTTCCACCCTCAGACTTATGGGAAGATAGAGGTCGTTCATAGGATGATTGTTCACCTCCTACACATGTACAATTCCAATAATCCATGCACATGGGATGATATCCTTCCGTTTGTCCAACAAAACTATAACAAAGCATTCCATAACTCTCCCAACCACATCCCTTTTTCAGGTGGGTCTGGGTTTTCAACCATTAGGCCCCATTGATGTAGCAATGCCCCTCACATCCACACATGAATAATATTCCCATGTTCAATATAAGGTCAAAAAAGCCACCAAATTCATTGAATAGATCCATTGCATCCACCAACAGGTCCATGAAAGTTTTCAGAAATTCAATGCTAAGTACAAGCAGTGCCATGACCAACACCGAGTTCCCCACAATTTTAAGGTGGGAGATAAGGTTTGGCTACATTTGTAGAAAGAATGCCTGACAAGACCTCATCAGAAGTTCTGACCACTTCTATATGGAACTTAAATCATCACCAAGGATGTGGGAAACAACTCTTGTGAGCTAAGTATCCCCCCCTTTCTTGGATTACAACCGATACTCAATGTAGACCTCCTTTGGCCATGTTTCCCACCACTACTCGACACATCAGAGGTGGAAAAGAAGTGGACACCTACAGAGCTCAACTCTGACTACATGGAATAGGAAACCATTGATTGGATCACAGACACATAGGTTAAGGGAACCCGCCAATAGTATATCCAACTCTATCAGGTTGTCAAAGCAGGGAAGCTACTGCACCGAGGAAAGTGTCTCACCAATCATCAAGTTTAGCATAAGTTTTCACATTTGATGGGGGGACTCAATGAAATGGAGACCATTGCTTCCTATGGGGGGAGGACTGATCCAGTTGGAAATTCATGGATGCCCACTTATTCCACTCTCTCAACATACAATTTCCATTTTGGCATTTTTTCTATAGTTGTTTGAGTCCCAAACTCCTGGGTCTATTTTGAGGCCCTAAACGACATTTTTTTGAAGTAGAAGTGCCCAATAAATGCGCAAGTCCTATATTGATCCATTCATAATGTGTACTCCTCCACCAGACCTTTCTAACGAGGTATCAATCACCCCAAACATAGATTGTATGCAAAATTTATGCCCTAGAGAAGTTGACGTATCAACTACCCCCATCTAGGCCCACAAACCTTTTGGTTTTTCATATTCTTGGGTTAGGATTTTGGATATTAAGGGTTTTCTAATTTATGATTTATGTTAAAAATATCTTTGGATTCTCATTGTAATCATATTCTTGCAAATGCGCATAGCCGTCACATCTCTTCTTAGAGATAAGATACCACCATTCTAGCGAGTTCATTTCACTCTGTATTTTCTTTTATAGTCTCTACATATTTCAGTCTTTAATAGAAATTGAGTATTATTGTATCTTTGTGTTTCTTGCAATATCTATGGGTATTTCCTTGTTATATCTCTACCTTCATTTCATTCTCATCACAATCTAGATCAAATATGGAAAACATTTGGTGATGTGCATAAATTCGTTCAAGGCATATTTGTGACATAATGGATGTATTCAATGTAGTAGTGTAACTATTATCACATCATTGCAAGAAATATTAGTTAAAGATTTAGTTTCCAAACTTTGTAAAATGGTTTTTAAATTTATGTTTGGATTTTGAGGAAAACTTTTCTCACAAATTAATATATCCTCAATATGTAATGACAATGAGAATGACTTAAATCCTTTTTCTCCAAGTTCTTATTTCTTGTCTTCTGTTCTATTTCTGAACATGCTTTAGTTAAATGCCACACAATTGGACTAACATAGTGTAAAACTTGAACATTCAATAAATCAAGACCTCGATTCATTCATACACAAATCATTGTGTAGTCTCATGTAAGAATAAGGCTAAGTGTTGTAGTGCATTGTCGAACATTCTATAGTGCATGTCACTTTTGGTTAATTTTTTTATTCAAAATGGATCCAAACTAATGAATGGGTGTACGAATATGGACCTAAAAGAGACAATTCAACAATTTAAGAAGTTCATCTAAGCTATGTAAAAGACAATGTGAATGTAAATATAAATGAGACAAAAGAAAGAGAGAGAGGAAAATAGAGAATTAAATGAAATAAGAAAAATGAATAGGAGAGAAGGTTGAGGAATAAGAAGTGAAGGGTCATGGATGTTGGCCCTTACCTTCCCCCTATATATCCCTATTTCTCTCTTGAATTTCACTTGCAAGGGGTCTTTTTGGCCAAGAGATACAAAGGCATAGAGAGCCCTAAAAACAATGTAACTAAAGATTGGCAGAATGAAGAACTAGGCCCCCATTGAAAGATGGTTTTCCCATTTGGGTTTCGAAGGTAAAAGTATTGCGTTCATTATGTGTTTGCTTTTATCACTATGTAATAGGATTTAATTTAGAACTGCATTCAATGGATATTATGATAAAAATTCCCACTATATTGATGTTAAATTTTGTTGAGAGTCAAATTTTGGCCATCATGCTACTAATCCCAATAGAAAATGAACTTAGAGAATCCATCATTTGACTGAGGGAGATTGAAGGTTGTGATAAGAGAGTTGTTGCATTCCCAAAATATGGTTCTAACTATGACTTCTTGTATTTAGAAATTGATCCATTGTTTCATACCGTTGGACATTCCCACAAGTTTGCACACAACAATCCTTAGAGTCTTGAGGCTAAATTCATCACCTAGTGGATCGTACACTCACTCTGGAGTTAGGGGAATGTTTAGGTAGAAAATGGTCCTCAAAATAAAACATGTCCTATCAAAATAAAATTCAAAATAACCAATAGTATTCAATATGATGATTTCAACCATAAGGGTAAATAGTTTTGGAGGGAAAGGAAGAAAACTACTTTTTTTAAATTGTATTTTCAACTTATCTCCTTATAGTTTTACTCAAATTTCAAGTGTAGGAATTCATTGGATGTGGAATTAAATCTCACATCCAATGAGTACTCACTCTACATACTTTTGATGGACCCATAATGAGATAAAGTGGAAGTACATGAAAAAATGTGTTTCATGAAAGTTCATAACTCTTATTTTATTATTTTAACTGTTATTTTATTATATTCCTTAGGAGGCCCATTTTAGACCTCAAATTTCCCCTAATGAATACAATTTTGATGTTTTCTAGGAAACTACACTTACATGTAATCCATTCATCCTTCTCATGCATCATACAATTCTTCTTGTGTATTTGGAGTGTGAAATTGTTCAATATTTATCCATGCAATATAGTTTTATATTGATTTGATATCATCTCCATCTCCACTAATTAATCCTCTGTCCTTTCCATAAAAATATGATTAACCAAGGGTAACATCACAATACTCCATAGAAATAAGATTACTCTCTAGTATATATCAGGTGGAGTCACACAATTTATGGAGTCTTCCCTATCCTTGGTAGTTACAAAAAGGATATGATGTGTTCAAGAATATGTGAGACTTCATAGGATGTGTGTAAGTCAAAGAGGCTCAAGACATTCCACACACACAAATTATCTAATCTAAAGTTGACACTGTTCTCTAGAGGAGAAGATTAGTTGTTGCCATTCTATGGAAAAGTATTGTAGTGAAAAAGGAATCATGACATGGAGCCACTTTACTACAAGAGGTTATGTTGATTTAATGTTCATTTTATTCATTCTACCAAAGGCTCCCTACTAAATT
>JASDQU010100599.1:140284-151846 GCA_032191745.1 Picea mariana | reverse complement strand
GACCTGCATACATACAAGTATATCACAGGCTCCTGGCCTTCAACACTTAGGCTCCCCTGGCCTAACAAAACTCATAAGCCTACATCTTATTCAAAACTTGGCTCACCAGCCTATAGAACATATTTACAATTCTTTTGCATATAACATGATCTGTAACGGGGCTCGGCCTTGGGGATACTACACTACCACCTTGAAATATAAGTGTAGAATCAAACTGCCACTACCACTGATCAGCTTGCAACTACCATTGTCACCAATAGACCAACTTTCCACTGTCACTATCACTGTCACTATTACATGAACATGTAACTGCCACTATCAGATCAACTAATCATTATCATTATATCACATCAACCTATGGCTAATGATCAATTAGCCATCCAACCTGTCATTGTCCCTATCATCGTCAATGTCTCTATCACCGTTTTTGTCACTCATATACCATCAACAACCATCTATAACTAGATCCACTCACATGGATACCAAAACCATCACCAAACCATGTACACCAACCATGTAAATCAACCATGTACCAAAACCTATGCCATACCATGTACATCAACCATCTACATGAACATATATCATACCATGTACATCAACCATAAACCATTTACATGAACCTGTACAATACCATGTACATCAACCATGTACATCAATATGTTCCAATGTCTCAACAATATGCCTCAATCACGCATCATAAAAATCAAGTTCAGATACCAAGTATATGCCTCCAATATATTCCAATATCACAAAGATGTTCCTCTAATATTGAACCATAACATCCATAAAGAAAGTACCAAGGGTATGTCTCAAGCATATTTCAACAAAATTTAACCATATGCAATCATGTAGCAAAAGGGCCTCCAATACATGCCTTAAGCATGTGCCATATCATCCATTAAACAAGCCTCAAACTAACACATAAAAGACAAACCTTTACTCAAACTTCACTACCAAAAATTCGCTACCAAACGTTTTGGCTACAAAAACTTCACTACCAAAACTTCATGGCCAAAAGTTTTGGCTATCAAAAATTCACTTCCAAAACTTCATGGGAAAATCTTATCTACCAAAATTTTTCTGCCAAAACTTCACTACCTCAGAAATTCTACGAAATGATTTACCAAAAAATCACTTGAAAGATAGATAATCATTGAACTTGTGTGTGTCCCTATGAGTGACTTCTTGTGGTGTATTTATAGTTTTACAAAGTAACTTCTTTCCTTAATTCTAGGATCAAACTTTACTTTGTTGTTACAACCACTTTACCCTTTAATTAAGACTTCTAATTGTTTGGGGGCTTCTTAACCATTCTTCGGGGCTTCCAACTTCAAGAGGGAATAACTTCTCAATTGCAAGGAACCACTTGGCGCACCACCTCTCGTTGGAAATGGTATGATTGGGAATATCCATATATGAGGATTTTGTATACACTTGAAGTATTATTCAACCTCATTTTCCTCAGTGAACTTCAAGCCTCATGACCACACATCTAGTTTTCTTGTAGACTTATTCAAAGAATCTTCCCATAAGGGAACCTATGGGTTTCTTATAGACTTCTTCAAAGAATCTTCCCATGAGGGTCATGCTTATAGATACACCATAAGGGGATGAATTTGGAGATTTCTCCAAATACACCCATCACATATGTTGACATTAATTACAACCACTTTTTGTTGACATCAATGAAAACCAACTGTTCAACAACATCAGTGGAAACCAACTATCCAAAATATTTTTCCACTACTGCTAGTTGAGTTGACATTGGGAATAAATGTGTTGGCAAATTCATTTAGAGCTTCACCCCAAAAACCACATAGTGAAGAGAAGAGTGTGGAGAGTGAAGAGTAACGAGGATAACGAATTCCTTACATTTATATCACAAAAAGATAAGTTATCCAAAGAGTTGCAATAGCATAAGAGGTCATCCTTACCAATAAAGAAAGAAGTTGTTTGGTGGAAGTAAGAGAAAACATAGAAGGAATTAAATCACGGGATGACATATATTTCATTGCAATTTGGTTGAAGAATGACTTGCTATTAGATGGAACAACTTACCAATGACTAATGTTATTACAATTATCATGTAGGGATATAGAAGATGGTAATTAAATTGACATGTCCATAGAGAACTATTTTCATGATGGGAATCAACTAATCCTATCAAGAGAAGGAAGGACACACTTCATTTTGTGGGACTAATACATGATGTACTAGTGTGCTAGGGTCACATTGAACATAGACTAGCATTTGAATTGGCTTCATTGACTTCCAAGATGAATTGTCTCCAAGACTGAGAGGGATATGGGAATGGACGCTAAGTGAAAATTTCATATCTAGAGATTGCTCAGAGTTGAGAGTCAGTGAGTATAATTCTACATTATGGGAACAAGTGGGACAGATGCATAGCTAGGACCAAATCTAGTAGCTAGAAACATGATCTAGAGCTAGACCCAGAGTCAGAACCACATTATAGAGAAGAAGACAAAGGAAACATTGATCTAGTTTGGTTTCCTTGATATTTTGGAGACCAAAACCCCTCTCAATGGGGAGGTGTGATCTAAAATGTATACGAAATGACAAATGGATGTAAGAATCAACACTTGTAAGAGACAATTCGCAAATTTATGAAGGTTAGATAAAATATTTAAAATACAATGTAAATGTACATATGAATGAGATGAAATGGTAGAGAGAGAGGAAAATAGAGAATTAAATGAAACAATAAAAATGAATAGGAGAGAGAGTTAAGGAATGGAAAGTGAAGGTTAAAGGATGTTGCCCTTCCCCTTACCCCCATATCTCCCCATTTCTCTGATGAATTTTACTCTCAAGGGTTCATTCTGAACAAGATATAAAGAGACATGTAGATCCGTGAAAGTAATGTAACCAGAGGTTACTAGACTGAAGAACTGAGCCCCCACTCGAAGCTAGTTTTCCCATTGGGTTTCCAATATAGAATCACTTTGTTCATTATTTGTTTGGATTTATTGATGTGTGATAGGATTTAATTTATAGATGAAATCAATGGATATTATGATAAAAAATTCCACTATATTGATAGAAAAAATTGTTGAGAGTCAAATTTTGGGCATCGTGCTACTAATCCCAACAAAAAACTAACTCATATCATCCATTATTTGATTGAGGGAGATTGAGGGTTGTGGTAAGAGAGTTGTTTCATTCCACAACTATGTTTCTAATTATGAATCCTTTTATTTTGAAAGTAATCCATTATTTCAGACTGTTGGGAATTCCCACAAGCCTATATGCAAGAGTCCTTAGAGTCTTGAGGATGAATTCATCACCCTACAAGATATTCACTCAATATAGACTACAATTTCAATGTCGTCTAGGTGATTACACTTACTTGTAGATTTTTCATCCTTCCTATGTGTCATACAATTCTTCTTGTGTATTTGGAGTGTGAAATTGTTTAATACTTATATATGTAATAGAATTTTATATTGATTTGATATCATCTGCAGTTCCATTGACTGCTCCTCCATTATTTCCATCAAAATATGGTTAACCAAGGGTAATATCACACTACTCCATAGGATTGACATTAATTTCTACTATATACTAGGTGGTGTCACAAGATATGGGGTTTCCCTGTTCTTGGTAGTTATGGAAAATATATGATGCATTCAAGAATATGTGAGATTTCACAGGATGCATGGAAGCTGAAGAGGCTCAAGCTAGTCCACACACATAATTATTTGATATGATGTTTACTTGTTCTCTCAAAGAGAAGATTAGTTTATTCCATTCTATGGTAAATGATTACATTGAAAAAAAAAAACTCTAGTATGGAGCCACTTTACCGCAAGAGATGATGTTGAGTTAAATTCCATTCTATTCATTCCGCTAAATGATTTGTAGTACCTGTAATAACATCAATAATATACTAGGATATTTTCTACTGAGTGTATCAAGAGGAATATTCTAACAACACAACAATTTTAATACAACAAAGAATAAGCTTTTTCATTTCTTGGAAGTCATAGTAATTGTATGCATGAGAAACTATGGTAGTTGGAATACATACTAGAATTCTATCTTTTTTATGTGTGCACACTTGATATATCAAATTTTATATACATCTTAGTTGGTATTTGATCTAGAAAACTCTCAATAGAGTGTTGGATAGTATGGTCTTGAAGGATAAGTGCTTATTTTGAAAATTGGGCCATAGCCATAGCCCTTATTTCATTTGATTCAAAAGAATACCAATTTAGAGGAAGACAAAGAGAATCCATTGAAGTGTGTTGTTGGACATTTGTTTTAACTTCTCATGATAAATAATACTAAGTCTTGAGGCTAAGAATCATAACCATTTGGTGTATGCCTACTTGGTGATTAATAATAGAGGAACCTGAACTTGAAATCTTGATTATTGTTAATAGTTTTTTTTTTTATGTAGGGTACAATATATGAGGACATTGGTTGGCATATTATAGGCCTTAAAAACATTAGAAGAATCTATAGATAGATTTCTTAGTGACAAAGTAAGAGCAGGGTTTTGACTTTTTTTATTGTCTTTATTTCTAATGTGTTGTTAGATTAGTGTGCAGGTTACATGCAAGAACATGCCATTCATAATTATAGAGTTTAGCATCGCACTCAAAATTTCCTCAAAAAAAGAGGCCTAGTAGCCTTTTTAAAGATAGATCCCTCTATATATTACTAAGAACAGAGATCAAAAGTTGTAGATTCACAGAGCATCTATGCCGGTGAAGTGTGTGGGCTATAATTCTCTCATTTATGGATCAATTTTCCATGTAAAATATGCTCTCTGTCAAGTTTGTTTGCATGGTTCATGTTATCCATGTTCTTGAGTTCAAGTCTCTTTTGGTCAAGAGTTGATAGATTCGTTGAATTGTAAAATTGAATAAGATATCGCATCATTGAACCATGTCATCAAATTGTAGAAAGGGTCGAGTTACAGGAAGCCATGAAGGACCTACCTAAAATTTGAATAAGGATGTTGTTGTCCTTTGACCAAGTTTTGAGGATCCTTGGTTAGGTTTGACCTATTTTGGGACTTCGATAGGCTGTCAAAGGCGGAGCGCAAGTTGAAGCAGAGATCGGAAGATCTCAACCCCTTATTTAGGGATTTTTGGGTTTTGGTCTATGTAACGGGTATGGGGATGTCGGCCCATGGGTTTACCCATGCTTAGGCCCTTTTGTAATGAATAAATATATGTTTAGGTGATGTAAGAAGGGGTTGGGTACCTTGTTGAGTGCTAAGGCAAGATACGCATATGTGTGATGTTGGGCTAAGCGCAAATTGTAAATGCTTTGTGCATGCTGTGTTGAGAACTTGTAGAGCTAAGTGCAAGTGACTGTAAGAGACTGTGTAAAGGCTTTGTGCTGTAACCTAGCTCGGGGAAGGAGGATATAGGGAAGTGCATGCATATCTCTTGTCCTATGTGGAGTAGGATCTTGTGGCTCTATGCATGTAGAATATTGACAGAAGATAATAAAGAGAAGAAGAGTTGGTGGATGTAGCCCCAGGTTGGGGGTGAACCACATATATCCTGTGTTGTTTTTGCTTTGTGCATTGTGGTTTCTTTTTGCATTATGAATGTTTTATAGTTCATATGATTTATGCTTAGTGTATGGATGATGCTTAGATAAATATGATATCTTAGTACCTAATGATGTGAATAAGATACTAGATCTGATCTATGTTGATATGATTAGTGCTTGAATATATTAGATTTGGATGAATACTTTGATGCTCTATTATTAGGGTTTATCTGTGTTGTGAACTAAGGTTAAATACTGTTGACGGGCGAAACAGTCCATCCGTCAACTGGGAGAGTGGAACCGGTCCGGGGTTGTCTAAATAACCCAAGCCGTTTGGTATGGACCACCCTGATGAGTTTAACGGCTCCGTTGGCTGCTCTGAGGTCTCCTAGGGAAACCAAAGAGAAAGTGATCTGAGCTAAATAATCTAAACTAAGGAAACTAGAAACTAATAAAACGAACTAAAACAAACTAACTATCTAAACAAAAGAAATTAAACTAAACTAGAGGAAACTAGAAACTAATAAAAACAAATTTAAGCTAACTATACTAATCTAACTATAATCTACTAACTATTATATATTTAAAAGATACTAACTATGATTATAATAACTCAAATCAACTGCCTAATTATCAGCTATGTTATTCCTTATTCACAAATGTACACTATGGACAGCCTACAGATTTGATTAAAACCTGCAAAACTCATGTGATCGTTTCCCTGAGACAACCAAGAATCTCTTTTTATCTTTTATGTTTTATGGAAAGGAAATTAAAACTACTGAAATCAAACAATTGAATCTATCTTACTGATATTAAACAATGTAATATAAATCGAACTAACATATCGTTTATATTAAACTACTTAACATTAACAGTAAACGCCTAACTAATTAACCTGGAAACGCTCCAAGTCTGCCCTGTGTATGATTGCTTCGTAAGCTGGTTGGAGGAAGAAATTCACACCATTTAGCGCTTAAGCTTCTCACAAAGGATCATCTATAATGCTTCCTGAAGTAAGTTACAGGACAAACACGACATAAAAGAAATCATAACAGTCTTCAGATTACAAACTCCTGCAAAAGGGAAACCTATTATGCAGCAAATTCATATATGATAATTCAATTCATAAAGAAGACAAAGCTATGATTCATGAAACTGAATCCTTAACTGTTATGTCTTTTATCAAATTGGAAGTAACAAGGTATGTATAACAATAAGAAATTATATCACTTGAATTCGATTTAGATAGCAAAGTAATACTAAACCAGAAACCAAAATGATATACAAAACTTGGAACAAAGTGTCAATGTATTGAAAAGCAAAAGCTATAACAACGCATCAATTCTGCTCCAGTCTGGTTCAAAATCACATGTCCTTGTTCTCCCCAACTGAGGATTGTTTATTATTACAAAATCATAAGGTTTAAATAAGTTTTTCACAAGGTAAAACATCCTTGTGAATAATAGTAAACAGTTTTACACAATCTGGGAATAATCCCAAAATCCCTTAAACTAAATAACTAAAATGCAAGTAAAATCTGTAGATCATCCCCTAACTACCCATAGTATCCATTGCAAATTCGAATTGCCCTGCAATAGACACCAGAATCAAGTTAGAAGATTGCTTTTTTCAGAAAATAATAACAAAGTTGACTCTATAGACTTAGCTACAGAATCGTTTCATTCTGTAGCTGGTCTAGAATAGTAAAATGACCAGATATAAATCAAATCAAATCGAACCTAATCACCACATTACTAATGATTAGATCAAATAAAACCGAACAAAACACAATCGGAATAGAGTAGAGATACAATTGATACAAAATAGGAATGCTCTGTTTTTCCAATTGTTCTCAAAATCGAATCAAATCTTAACAAGACTGTTCCAAGAATTCCATCAATAACAAACCAAATCATATGAGATACAAACAATCATTATCGATTAGCATATGATCCATATTATTACCAACATAGAAAGCATTAACGATCTCACACATCACTGTATCCATAGAATCCAACCATAGTCTTCATTTGCTGCGTTTCAAATAATGCAGAAGTAAATTCATAACCATAATTGACTAATTTAAATCACAACAAAAAATTGATATCATTCCATTAAAACACAGGTATGAATTGTTCCCAATGTAATCGTATCATCTCCACAAATATCGACTCAACAGAGTTTTGACAGAGTCAACAAACGAGACATTTAATTATAGACACAAATCAAAAGATTTGATACAATTAATCCATCCCTGTAATCGAATCAAACACTTGTTATCATCGGAATACAACTCACATCGTAACAATTGTTATCCATTCAAAATTTGATTATGAAACAAATGACATACGAATTGGTCCCAACATAGAAATTGTAATTAACACAGTCAACCAATTGGCTCATCGCATCGCGCAAGATATAATCAAATCGAACAGAGATATCGTTTGTGTTTCAAGAATAGAAAAGATATCAAATAACAACATTTTCAAATCAAATTATGGTCAATCAAACTAAATCTGATCACAACCAATCCGGAAATCGAAAATCAAAACTTATACATGACAAAGCAAGTCAACCATATAAACAGAGCTTGTGATGACGCTGTATAAAAGAGGGAAAATTATACCATTACAGTTGATGAAGCTATGTCAATTTCGAATTGACAATTGCAGTAGCAGACTCGAAGTTTTTGAACAAGATCGATCCAGTAGTCCGTTGATTTTTATCATTGGGTTGCACCTTTACGTTCTGACCAGTGAGCTTTGCCACTTGGTTCTCCAAATCGTGAATTTTGGATTGCAGTTTTGGAACGTCCAAATAGTATCTCTCTAACCACAGTCCACACTGGTTGCAAGGTGAAGCAACCTTTTGAGCAGAAGGGGGGTTTGATGATTCCCCAAGGGTTTCATGAGGTGGATTGATACCAAGAAAGTCAGGGTTATCCCGCAGACAAGGAGGCAAGTTATCAATGAAATCGTATGGAGTTTCGTCACCACAGAAGCCTTCTTCGGCGAGAAAACGCTCAATGCTCGAATCAGAGTCCTCGCTGACCACGATAGGCTCTGTTTTGGCAGGAGGCTTCGATTTATTTCTCTCCATGCGAGAGATCATCCTTGCATTTTTCTTGTTTATGGCAGCAGTCTTCGCTCTAGCCTTTGTGGTTATGGGCTTAGCAGCTTTAGTCACAGCCATAGGCAAATTCACAGGTGAGTCGGGTTTAGGTTCGGGTAGTAAAACACTGTAGGGTACAGGGGTAGACTTACTCTCGGATACCACAGGCTTATCAACCTGTGGAGGGTTTGATTCCTCAAAACCATTACGGTTGAGAAAATCATGCCAGGAATCTCGACGTAACCCCAATTCATAAACAACCAGCATTTTAATCAACCCAACATGGAAGAGGCTAGTGTCAGCCTGACTTCGCTTGTGCTTCTTAGCCATTTTAAATAAAATTCGGTGCAGATAATGCGGCATGCTAAGCTCGAAACCCATAAACACCATTAATAAACGTAGATGAAAGAGGAAAACAAAACCATACCTGCCTTCACAAGTGACAAATTGCTTGATAATCATCAAGAGATCATACCAGCGGGGTTTCAACATCTTCGCAGGTAAACCTTTGTTGCACGACCTCACTGTCCGAGACCGAAATAACAATGTCCACGGGACATCATTTACCTTATAAATTTTGGACCATTTTTGTCCCTTAACAGGCAGACTAGTCGCTAGGCTGAGAGATTGTTCGGTGATTTCAAGATGGACATCTCCAACTTTGGCTCGACAGCCATCAAATGACAATGTGAATTGTCGAGCAACAGAGATATTAAAACCATCGAACTTCCTTATAAACGAAAGCCACCCGAATTCTTCAAGGTCGCTGTATGCACCATCGAATGTCAACAGCGCTTGGCATCCATTAGGTTCAGACCTCACAACAGGAGCCATAACCTCTGTTCATGGTAGGGTTCACACTGAATGAACAATGCACAGAGTGAATACGATAGGGTTTCAATAGTTTGAATGCTTGACGAGACCGAAAACAACTCCATGCGTGCGAAGGTGGTGGGATTACCATCGCCACGCATTGCATTAATGACCTGTACAGAGTTGTTAAAACCACAATCATTTAAACAAATGCATCGACCAGCGAATGGGTGAATCACCACTTCTACGTGCCATTCATCCGAGTCAGAACCAACACTCATATGATAATAATGCGCCAAGTGTTAAGTTTAAAACAAACACAGTACCAGCATTAACTATCGATCTAACGTGCCAATTCCATCGTTCAATTAATCGTTTAATAACAAGGTTTACTGCTAATACATATCTCGGGGCTTATGAAACATTCAACGTATAAGCAACTTTGCAAATATACCAAGCATCGATTTGTAAAGTTCAATGTGATTAACTCATGCGCCTTGAAACCATTGCTATCATACCTTATAAACTTGCCAATGTATTTGGTGCATACGGAAATGTTTGCATTCCAATCTTTAGAAAACATTACGATACAAAGCTTTTCATATAATGACTGAGTGAGAATCCATAATAAGGATAAAAGCAATAAGACCAAATCCATTATAATTTTCATGAGATCAGAACAATAAATTTTATGCCCAAAGGTTTAGCAATCAAATATATCCAAATGCACAATCAAGGTAAGAAAATGCTCAAGAACATAAGTTCTATACAACCTTTAGCAGTCATGTGATAAATCAGTGATCAAGTATCTTTCAGCAAATCAACCAAAGACGACGACAATCTAGTCAACGAAAGAGGTGTTTTCACACTTGCAGTTGTGAAAACTGGGTTGAAATTGAATTGTAATGGTCGCTAAAATGAGACGAATATCCATTAACACAATGCGACTATAATTTGTCATAATACGACAAGGGGGTGTAGGCATCTTTTTGAGAGCAATCAAAAAAAAATTTGGGTTGGCTGCCAACAATGGCGACACACTGGGCGAAGCAGTTATCTCTATGAAAAGAAAAAGAGTTCAGATCAGGACGTCAAAGAAAAACTTGACTTAAAACAACAAACATAAAAATTGTACTTCATCATCATCAATTATCTTTTCCAGCGAAGCTTTAAAAGATGCAAACCAATATCAGTCTTAAAGATCAGCAAGCCATGATTTTTATGATAGAATCTTCAATACTGTTGGCATAGCCACTAATGCCAGCAGGCATTCATAGCCTCGACAGGGTTTCCGTTTAACCCACTCGGACGTCTTTATCCTGTCAAGAAGCTCTAGATTAGAATAAGGACTTTTTTTTTATTTTTAAAAAGAGGTTTCATGTAATTTTTTAGATTTTCATTTACCCGACATTGCTTCGCTGCCAGCAGGCCTGTTCAGTACCCCGACGAAGTTGTATTTGGCGCCATGCTTGCATTGCCCCGCTGCCATCGGACCTGTTCAGTATCCCGACAGGTTTACAAACACTTCCCACAGCTCTTATTAATATTTTATTTTGTTTTTTCTTTTGCAGATGGCTGAGCGGGGTGACGCTGAAAAATCTTGATATGTTCATATTTTTTCGACCTCATCAGATTTTTTTTGATACTGTCCTTTATCCAGCACCAGACATGTTTTATTTCTAAAACAACTTGCTTTGACAGGGAGACATCCTATTGAGTCATTCCTTTACGGAAAAGGGACAGCGTAAAAAGATAAAGATAATCATGACGAACTTCACTTAAAGATTGAAATTAGTAAACTTCTTTCAAACAACATTTTCCAATATCACTCTCAGAAATATATATCATTGATGTATGTACAATCTTTCCAGAAGTCATTTTAGCGAAAAGATTTTTCTATGGTCTATGTCTGAATGGCTCAGTATATAAGCATGCATATGTTTTGAAAACTCATAAAAAACACACCAAACTGATCAATCAAATCAAAACCAGAAAATGAAAACAAAAACAAAAATAAGAACAACAGGTAATATTTACATAATCTGCAAAGGTGGGAATCAGGCAAAGTATATTTTCAGGGCTTGGCCATTCACCGGGTAG
>JASDQU010100599.1:119687-139885 GCA_032191745.1 Picea mariana | reverse complement strand
ACCAAAGGCTCCCTACTAAATTGAAGAATGTTACTAACCTACTAGGATATTTTCTTATTGAGTGTATCAATAGGAATGTTTTAACAACACAACAATTTTCATACAATAAGGAAAAAGTTTTTTCATTTCTTGGCACTAAGAGTAATTGTAAGCATGAGTAGCTATATTAGTTCGATTGCATAATGGAGTTATTTGGTTTTGATGTATCTACACTTGATAGATAAAATTTTATGTACATCTCAATCGACATTTGAACTACCAAACACTCAAAAAAGTGGTGTATTGCATGGTCTTGAAGGAGAAGTGATCATTTTGAAAATTAGTAAAAAACTATAGCCCTTCTTTCATTTGACAGAGAAGAATGTTAAGTGAGAATAAGAAAAAATAACCCATTAGAGAGTGTTGATGGACATTGGTACTGAATTATCATAATAAGAAATACCAAGTCTTGAGGCTAAGAATCATAGTCATTTGGTGTATTCATATTTGGTGATTAACAATAGAGGATCCTGAACTTGAATTATTTATTATTGTCATCTAGTTGTTGGTATATAGTGTACACTAGATAGTGGTGGGCCATTGGTTGGAATCTTACATGCATTACAACCATTATAAGAATTGATCGATAGATTTATCATTGACAGAGTTAGATTAGGGTCTTGATTTTTGTTTATTGGCCTAATTGCTATTGTGTTGTTATCTCGGTGTGTGTGGATTACACCCAAGAACAAGCCTTTTGGAAGTATAGAGTTAAACATGGCACTAAAAATTTCATAAAGAAAAAAGGCCTAGAATCCTTTCTAAAGATAAATCCCTTTATATAAGACTAAGGATAAAGACAAATTGTTTTACATCCATACAGGATATGTGTTGGTGAAGTGAGTGGGAAATAAGTCTGTTGTTTATGGATCATACAATATAATATTTGTTGCATATTTTACCATTACATAAATCCAATATATTTGAAGAGAACATTGTATACCTCAACATGGGAAATGAAAATAAACAAAGGTTGGAATATTTAAGGGACAACAATGCTCATCTTCAAGAAGGGAATGAGAACTTGAAGGAGAGGGTCCAAATATTCAACAAGAGGATGGAAGAGATGGAAAAGAACCTTAAGACCTATTTTAAAATTATTCCACTGCTAGTTAATAAGATTTAATAATGACAATATTCCCTCACCACTATAATGGAATATTGAGACAAGCATAGAGTGCAAATTGTACACTTTGGAGAGAAGGTCATTTAGTTGGACAAACAAGACAAGATCACTCAAATGATGTAATAGATACAAAAATATTTGGAAATGAAGGGGTAGTACTTGAAAAATATCTAATAAATTGGATAAGAGAATAAAGAATTAAGGTCACCATCTATTTCCAACACCTTAGCTAGCACCATGACCAAGACAAATCTAGTAAGTTCATCTTCTGTAGACATTTCTCAAGAGCATCTTGGTGAATTTGAAAAGAATACTAGAGGCATTGGTTCCAAATTACTATGGAATATGGTATATGATGGACACAGGATATGTAAGAGAAGACATGGAATACTAAGCCCCATTGTAGCTACATTGTGGGTGAAGTATGAAGGCCTAGGATTCAATTGTAGAATGGAAAATTCTATGAACATGAATACCATTTTTGTGAAGGAGAAATACATGTTGGAGATAGCCTTCTCATCAGGTGAAAGAGAAGAAATAAGTGAAGGTGGTATCCCATTACCACATCATCCTTCTTGTGGTCAATTGAAGAAGGGAAGTGATGAGAAGAGCTTGAATAATTGGCCTGCACCATCACTCATAAGAAGCAACCAACCAATCAACCAAGCAAAGAATAAGAACAAGAAAAAGAGGTCTACTTAAAACAAGACATCCCTTGTTTGTCATTTCCGCAAAAGGAAAGGACACATCATTGCAAATTGTTGGTATTTAGAAGCTTGCTCATTTTACAAGAGGAAATTCCATCATGAGGCATCTTGCTAGGATAAGAAATCCACATACCATAAGCGAGATTTATTTCAAAGGAGGAATGGAAATAATACTTCTTCAATCCAACAATGAACTTATAGGCACATGGAGAGGAGAAGTATGTTAATAAGTCTATGTAGCATCAACAAGAACTTTTGTTCAAATACTAAGAGGGGGGGGGGGGGTGAATCAGTATGAGAAATTTTTACCACTTTTAATCACAATATCTAAACTTCAACTTTATCAACAATATGTCATTTATGATTTCATTAAATATATCATTAGCATATAACCATAAGTAGTATCATCACATCAAATAGCCACATGCATAGTACACTAGAGTTTACATGGAAACCCAAATGGGAGAAAACCACATAATTATTTCTTATATATCAAGAATACATTCATAAGAAGCAACAACCTCCAAATTCTATGGCACCAACCCCCTGATTTATAGGCACCAACCTAAAAGAAGAACCAACTCCATGTGTTCTTTGGCACCAACCGAAAGGAGGCTATGACCCCCTGATTTACACGAACCAACCTTAAGGAAGCTCCAACTCCCTGAGTTCTCTGGAACCAACCAAAAGGAGGTTACAACCCATTTATTTACATGAATCGACATTAAGGAAGTTACGACTCCACGAATTCTCCGACACCAACCGGAAAGAGGCTACAAACCGCTTTCCTTGCCCCATCCTACCACCCTGAAATATAAGTGTAGAATCAAACTGTCACTACCACTGATCAACCTATAACTACCACTGTCACCAATACACCAACTTTCCACTATCACTATCATTGTGACTATTACATCAACATGTAATTGCCACTATCAGATCAACCAATCACTGTCATTATATCACATCAACCTATAGATGATGATCAATTAGTCATCCAACCTGTCATTGTCGCTATCATCGTCAATGTCTATGTCACTGTCTCTGTCACTCATATACCATCAACAACCATATATAACTAGATACACTCACATGGATACCAAAACCATCACCAAACCATGTACATCAACCATGTAAATCAACCATGTACCAAAACCTATACCATACCATGTACATCAACCATCTACATGAACATATATCATACCATGTACATCAACCATAAACCATTTACATGAACATGTACAATACCATGTACATCAACCATGTACATCAATATGTTCCAATGTCTCAACAATATGCCTCAATCATGCATCGTAAAAATCAAGTTTAGATACCAAGTATATGCCTCCAATATATTCCAATATCACAAAGATGTTCCTCTAATATTGAACCATAACATCCATAAAGAAAGTACCAAGGGTATGTCTCAAGCATATATCAATAAAATTTAACCATATGCAATCATGTACCAAAAGGGCCTCCAAGACATGCCTTAAGCATGTGCCATATCATCCATTAAACAAGCCTCAAACTAACACATAAAAGACAAACTTTTACTCAAGCTTCACTACCAAAAATTCACTACCAAAAGTTTTTGCTACAAAAACTTCACTACCAAAACTTCGTGGCAAAAATTTTTGGCTACCAAAACTTCGCAGGAAAAACTTCTCTACCAAAACTTTTATGCCAAAACTTCACTACCTTAGAAATTCTACTAAATGATTTACCAAAAAATCACTTGAAAGATATATAATCATTGAACTTGTGTGTGTCCTTATGAGTGACTTCTTGTGGTGTATTTATAGTTTTACAAAGTAACTTCTTTCCTTAAATCTAGGATCAAACTTTACTTTGTTGTTACAACCACTTTACCCTTTAATTAAGACTTCTAATTGTTTGGGGGCTTCTTAACCATTCTTCGGGGCTTCCAACTTCAAGAGGGAAAAACTCCTCAATTGGAAGGAACCACCTGGCACACCACCTCTCATTGGAAATGGTATGATGGGGAATATCCATATATGAGGGTTTTGTATACACTTGAAGTATTATTCAACCTCATTTTCCTCAATGAACTTTGGGCCTCATGACCACACATCTGGTTTTCTTGTAGACTTATTCAAAGCATCTTCCCATAAGGGAACCTATGGGTTTCTTGTAGACTGCTTCAAAACGCCTTCCCATGAGGGTCATGCTTACAGATACACCATAAGGGGATGAATTTGGAGACTTCTCCAAATACACCCATCACATATGTTGACATCAATTACAACCACTTCTTGTTGACATTAATGAAAACCAACTTTTCAACAACATCAATGGAAACCAACTATCCCAAACATTTTTCCACCACCGCAAGTTGAGTTGACATTGGGAAGAAAAGTGTTGGCAAATTCATTTAGAGCTTCACCCTAGAAACCACATAGTGAAGAGATAGAAACCACATAGTGAAGAGATGAGTGTGGAGAGTGAATAGTAACGAAGATAACAAGTTCCTTACATTTCTAGCACAAAAAGATAAGTCATCCAAAGGGTTGCAATAACATAAGAGGTCATCCTCACCAATAAAGAAAGAAGTTGTTTGGTGGAAGTAAGAGAAAACATAGAAGGAATTAAATCATGGGATGCCATCTATTTCATTGAAATTTGGTTGAAGAATGACTCGATATTAGATGGAACAACTTACCAATGATTAATGTTCATACAATTATCATGTAGGGATATACAAGATGGTAATTCAATTGACATGTCCATAGAGAATTATTTTCATGCCGGGAATCAACTAATCCTAGCAAGAGAAGGAAGTACACACTTCATTTTGTGGAACTAATACATGATGTCATAGTGTGCTAGGGTCACATTGAACATAGACTAGCATTTGAATTGGCTTCATTGACTTCGAAGATGGATTGTATCCAAGACTGAGAGGGATCTGGGAATGGACGCTGAGTGAAAATTTCATATCTAGAGATTGCTCAGAGTTGAGAGTCAGTTAGTAGAATTCTACATTATGGGAACAAGTGGGTCAAATGCATAGCTAGGACCAAATCTAGTATCTAGAAACACGATCTAGAGCCAGAGCCAGAGTTAGAGCCACATTATAGAGAAGAATACAAAAGAAACATTGATCTAGTTTGGTTTCCTTGATATTTTTGAAACCAAAAACCCTCTTAGTGGGGAGGTGTGATCTAAAATGTATACGAACTGACAAATGGGTGTAAGAATCAACACCTATAAGAGACAATTCACAAATTTATGAAGTTTAGATAAACTATTTAAAATACAATGTAAATGTACATATGAATGAGATGAAATGGTAGAGAGAGAGGAAAATAGAGAATTAAATGAAATAATAAAAATGAATAGGAGAGAGAGCTAAGGAATGGAAAGTGAAGGTTAAAGGATGTTGGCCTTCCCCTTACCCCCATATCTCCCTATTTATCTCATGAATTTTACTCTCAAGGGTTCATTCTGAACAAGATATAAAGAGACATGTAGATTCGTGAAAGTAATGTAACCAGGGGTTACTAGAGTGAAGAACTGAGCCCCCACTTGCAGCTAGTTTTCCCATTGGGTTTCCAATATAGAATTACTTTGTTCATTATGTGTTTGGTTTTATTGATGTGTGATAGGATTTAATTTATAGACGAAATCAATGGATATTATGATAAATATTTCCACTATATTGATAGAAAAAATTGTTGAGAGTCAAATTTTGGGCATCGTGCTACTAATCCCAACAAAAAACTAACTCATATCATCCATTATTTGACTGAGGGAGATTGATGGTTGTGGTAAGAGAGTTGTTGCATTCCACAACTATGTTTCTAATTATGAATCCTTTTATTTTGAAAGTAATCCATTATTTCAGACTGTTGGGAATTCCTACAAGCCTATATGCAAGAGTCCTTAGAGTCTTGAGGATGAGTTCATCACCCTACAAGCTATTCACTCAATCTAGAATACAATTTCAATGTTGTCTAGGTGATTACACTTACTTGCAGATTGTTCATCCTTCCTATGTGTCATACAATTCTTCTTGTGTATTTGGAGTGTGAAATTGTTTAATATTTATATATGTAATAGAATTTTATATTGATTTGATATCATCCATAGTTCCATTGACTGCTCCTCCATTATTTCCATCAAAATATGGTTAACTAAGGGAAATATCACACTACTCCATAAGACTTATATTACTATCTACTATATACTAGATGGTGTCACAAGATATGGGGTATTCCCTGTCCTTGGTAGTTATGGAAAATATATGATGTGTTCAAGAATATGTGAGACTTAATAGGATGCATGGAAGCTGAAGAGGCTCAAGCTAGTCCACACACATAATTATTTGATCTAATGTTTACATTGTTCTCTCAAAGAGAAGATTATTTGCTTCCATTCTATGGTAAAGGATTACATTGAAAAAAAAAAACCCTAGCATGGAGCCACTTTACCGCAAGAGGTGATGTTGAGTTAAATTCCATTCTATTCATTCCGCTAAATGATTTGTAGTACCTATAATAACATCACTAATATACTAGGATATTTTCTACTGAGTGTATCAAGAGGAATATTCTAACAACATGACAATTTTAATACAATAAAGAATAAGCTTTTTCATTTCTTAGAACTCATAGTAATTGTATGCATGAGAAACTATGGTAGTTGGAATACATACTAGAGTTCTATATTTTTTATGTGTGCACACTTGATATATAAAATTTTATATACAACTTAGTTGGTATTTGAGCTAGAAAACTCTCAATAGAGTGTTGGATAGTATGGTCTTGAAGGATAAGTGCTTATTTTGAAAATTGGGCCATAGCCAATTCCCTTATTTCATTTGATTGAGAAGAATATCAATTTAGAGGAAGACAAAGAGAATCCATTGAAGTGTGTTGTTGGACATTTGTTTTAACTTCTCATGATAAATAATAATAAGTCTTGAGGCTAAGAATCATAACCATTTGGTGTATGCCTACTTGGTGATTAATAATAGAGGAACCTGAACTTGAAATCTTGATTAATTTTAATGGGTTTTTTTTATGTAGGGTACAATAGATGGGGACATTGGTTGGCATATTATAGGCCTTAAAAACATTATAAGAATCTATAGATAGATTTCTTAGTGACAAAGTAAGAGCAGGGTTTTGAATTTTTTTATTGTCTTTATTTCTAATGTGTTGTTAGCTTAGTGTGCAGGTTACATGCAAGAACATGCCATTCATAATTATAGAGTTTAGCATCACACTCAAAATTTCCTCAATAAAAGAGGCCTAGTAGACTTTTTAAAGATAGATCCCTCTATATATTACTAAGAACAGAGACCAAAAGTTTTAGATCCACAGAGCATCTATGCCAGTGAAGTGTCTGGGCTATAAGTCTCTCATTTATGGATCAATTTTCCATGTAAAATATGCTCTCTGTCAAGTTTGTTTGCATGGTTCATGTTATCCATGTTCTTGAGTTCATGTCTCTTTTGGTCAAGAGTTGATAGATTCATTGAATTGTAAAATTGAATAAGAATATCGCATCATTGAACCATGTCATCAAATTGTAGAAAGGGTGGAGTTACAGGAAGCCCTGAAGGACCTACTTGAAATTTGAATAAGGATGTTGTTGGCCCTTGACCAAGTTTTGAGGACCGTTGGTCAGGTTTGACCTATTTTGGGACTTCGACAAGTTGTCAAAGGCAGAGCACAAGTCGAAGCAGAGATCGCGGGATCTCGGCCCCTTATTTAGGGATTTTTGGGTTTTGGTCTATGTAATGGGTATGGGGATGTCGGCCCAGGGGTTTATCCATGCTTAGGCCCTTTTGTAATGAATAAATATATTTTTAGGCAATGTAAGAAGGGGCTGGGTACCTTGCTGAGTGCTAAGGCAAGATACGCATCTGTGTGATGTTGTGCTAAGCGCAAATTGTAAATGCTTTGTGCATGCTGTGTTGAGAACTTGTAGAGCTAAGTGCAAGTGACTGCAAGAGACTGTGTAAAGACTTGGTGCTGTAACCTAGCTCGGGGAAGGAGGATCTAGCAAAATGTGCGCATATCTCCTGTCCTATGCAGAGTAGGATCTTGTGGCTCTGTGCATGTAGAAGATTGATAGAAGACAATAAAGAGAAGAAGAGTTGGTGGACGTAGCCCCAGGTTGGGGGTGAACCATGTATATCCTGTGTTGTGGTTGCTTTGTGAATTATGAATGTTTTATAGTTCATATGATTTATGCTTAGTGTATGGATGAATGCTTAGATGAATATAATATCTTAGTACCTAATGATGTGAATAAGATACTAGATCTAATCTATGTTGATATGCTTAGTGCTTGAATATATTAGATTTGGATGAATATTGCGATGCTCTGTTATTAGGGTTTATCTGCGTTTTGAACTAAGGTTAAATGCTGATGAATAATGACTACTAAGTGCTCCCTTAAGGTTTTGTAATCACATATTTTTGTCCCAGCTAGGTTGCAGACAACTGAGTCCTGCAACCACCCCTGCCTCCACCTCGAGTGAGACTTCATCTGCTTTGCAGGTGTTGCCAAAAGGGCTGGTAGTTAGGGTTTTGTTGGTGCGTTGTTGAAGAGTTGAACCCTAGGTCTTCCCCTGTGTCCCAACAATTGGTTCTATTGCCGGTACCTGAAACTGTGATTGTTGGGAATTGAAGAAAAGAGAAATCTCTGTGCATTAGATCTGTTTCCCTAGTGTGCAGTATTCTACTTGACTTGTAAAGATCTGTGCTAAAAAGAGAAGTCAAATATGAAGAAAAGAGGTAAGATCTTGAAGCTTTGTGCTCTGATAAAGGTAACAAAAGTGAAAAGTTTTGATTGAAAAGGTAAGATAAGTGGGAATTTTTGTTTCAAAAGTATGGATCTAGGTATGTTTGATAAATTTTGTCCTAGCTTGAAAACTAGGGCACAACTAGAAGAAAGATGATTTGATGTGAGTAGATCTGATAAGAATAGTGAAAGATATGTTATTCCTATGCATAGAAAGAATGTTTGGACTAACAAATGGATGCAGGATCCTAGACAGAATTTTTTGCAGGTTAGCTACTATGATCCTAGTGCACAATACATGAAAATCTGGGGATCATTTAAAAGAAAAAGAGGCTTAACTCTTTGTTACGGTTGCAGAAGACCAGGACATCTTGGGAAGGAATGCCCTGGTAGAAGACCTAGTTGTCTTTGTTGTAAATATATGGACCATGAAGTTTTGGATTGGCCTAGAATGATTGCTAAGCTTGAAAGAATGAATACGAGACAAGAAAACCCTGAGAAAGGTCAAGCAACTGAGACCATGGAAGAACCCCAGAAAGAATCAGAGAATGTATTACCACAAATGAAATAAACATTGAATGATCATAGAAATATCAACTTATCAGATATCTTCAAAGAAAAAGAGTGCATAGAAACAAGAATAGGAGACTTCGACATTGAATGTGTTCTGGATGAGGAAACACAGGTGAATATCATGACAGAAAGAACCTGGGAAATTTTAGGAAAGTCTGCTATGAGTCCTTCATTGGGAGGAATAGGATTATTTATAGGAAAGATGATAATGCTATGTGGAAGGCTTACCCAGATATCTATGAGTTCCAATGGAACTTCAACAGAGGAAGATTTTGAGGTTGTTAAATTTATTGAGAGCAACACCCCATTTGCTATGTTACTAGAAAAAAATTGGATCGAGAAGTATCAAACCAGAAGAAAAGAAGAGGAAACCCTAGAACAGAAGAAGAAAGAACTAAGAGACTTCATGACTAAGAGAATAACACACTTACTGAACAAACAAGAGGACTAGTCGAAGCTACTGAGGACCAGAAATATGGATGTCAAAGTTGAAAGAACCCAGGAAGACTTGAAACACCTGTCTGTATAGGAGAGTGGAGCACCTACCCCAAACGAAGAATAAGTATTACTCTCTAACTCTATGAAGGAATATCAACAACGTGAAGTTACTATGATAAGTACATATAAGAATCAGAATGGAAAGAGGAATACCAAGACACAAATCATAGGGAAGAATAGAAAGATCAGTAAGAAGAGAGAAAAGCTCAAAAAATTGCAGGAGGTTCTAGAGGGAACTTCGCAGAAGGAAGGTTTGCAAAACTGGAACTTTACCAGGATATCAAAACACCACAACATGGCACTTTTCCATGACAGAGCGATATAACCATTGGATTCATTATGACCGTTAGACCAACACTCCCGAACTATTAGAACAACATTTATGACCAGAAAGATCACCATTGGACCATTGGGACTGCACCGTAACGGACATAACTGCATTGATGAAGGCTTCTCGCCCGTTGGAGAGATCCATTACCTTGCTGTCTACTTAGTTTGTCGACTGTTGCACCGAGAACACTTTCGTGAATTGTATCCGAGCCAACAAAAGAACTTATTTCTACCGCATTGTGTTTACTGAGATCAACACTTGTTCTATTGCATTGAGCATTCATTCATCGACCTAAGTTATTCAATATTGAGCATGCATTTCAGATGAAATCAGTGCCATAGAGAAGTCCGTAGAAGAAGTTCTAATCAATTTAATGGTTGAAAAAGTAATGTCCATAGGAATTCAAGATTCCTCGATGAGAGGAGTGCAAGCCTCTCCGTCGACTGCTCGCAGATCTGGACCATCTCGATCTGCAGCTAAGAAAAGAACCAAGCATTGAGATGACTTGGCGAACATGAAGTTAATCACAACTATCCTACTCGACTACATCCCACCTCTGGCTGGTGTGGTGAGTCGTGACAATGTCCCTAGAGACTTCGATTACACTTTAGTTACTGCATACCTCCCGAAGGGGATACGTACAGTTCGACCGCAGTTGGATAAGATCATGGCATTAAAATTCAGTGACTTCAACCTAGGGGATCACAAGAACCACAATATGCTCGCTCCTCACAGGTATTTGACTAGGAAGAAGGGGAAGAACTCAAGGATAATCCCCCAACCATGGACTATGGACCTCGTGCAGTCCACTGTCCTGAACGTAATGAAGATACCGCATTTTGGAAGGCACCAGGAGGTTAATGCATGCATTAAGCTCCTGTTGTCGTTCTTCCATGGTGGCTATCTATGGCTAGACAGACGCATCACCGTCAATCCGCCATTGATCCACAGGATCACTGGATTGAGCATGCAGGGACCCAACCCGCAAGACTTCTACCTAGGGAAGGCTGCAGATTGTGCACTGGCACAAAGGATTAAAGATACATATGGTGATGTAGAAAAGGGGATGCAAGGATACAAGGTAGCATCCATCCAGACTGGTACAGTGCGCCTGGTCTACCAGCTGATCGCAGGAAAGATAGTGAGAAAGAACAGACCCACGTAGGTCATAGGGTTCATTGTTGACCTTGCTGGAAAATGCGTGGAAGGACTCCAAATGAACTGGGAAAAATATTTAGTCAACCAGTTAGAATTGGATTGTCACGAAGCTCAGGATCAAGGCTATTAGTTTCATTTTAGCTGGCTGCTGATCCTCATCGTGTTTACTACTTGGGAGATGCCAGAAGGTGCGACCTTCCATGACATTGAGTCAATCGAACCACTCACTGCGAAGTTCACCATGCTTTGGTATTTGAGTGATATGGGGAAACAATGACAGTTGAACATGGTATTCCATACTTATTATCTCCAGTTAAAGAGGGCTATTGAAGCTGTCCCTTGTATGACATCGAACACTCTACACCGGTTCAGGCCACTTATGAAGTTCCGCGCAAATAGACACTTCATTTATATCACTGTGCATGCAGACGAGAGTAAATAAGAGCTTCATTCATACTATAATCTCATAGAGGAAGACCTAGAAGAAATAATGAAGGACTAGCCTGCAAAGCTCCTTATCCCTGCTGATCCCATAGAACTGTCCGACCCTGAACAAATCAGAAGCCTAGAGGCCACTTTTGAAGCACATGATACACCTGGAACCAGCAGAAGGAAGAAGAAAGAAGAGGTCCAGCAGCTGAGCAGTTCCTCAGAAGAAACCGCTTCAGAATCACCTAGACGAGGAGGTGATGAYGAAGTAGATAAAGAAGAAACCAATGGAAAAGAAGATCAACAGAAGCAAGGTGAAGTAACATTGCCTAGGGATCCTATTGATGAGACTGATCCCTCCAATAAAACAAAGGTTTCCCTCATGAAACCTATTTCCCGGAAGAAGTCCAAAGCTACTAAGACTAAGCTGCAGACTATACTCACACTCGATGACTTCGACTTCATCATCGCAGCCATATCAGATGCCTCACAGGACCTTTTGTTATCGGACTAATCGATAGGTGTGGACACTAACTGATCTCCCTAGATCCACCTAGATCTAGAACAAAACACACCAGAACATGACACTTTCCTTAAGTTTTAGATATTGAATTTACTAACTAAAGAGGGATGAGTGACATATCGTTTAAATTTCGCTTCCTCTCGCCATCGCCATCCTAGATCTGTTCCAATGCTCATACAATGATGAACCTGCAAAAGAACACAACCAACCAAAGTGATAGTAATAGCATAAATTCAATATAAACCTATGTATGTGATCAAGGAATCATACAATAAAACACAACAAGCTTTAGAGGAAAGAATCATATTACTGTATCATATTAAATGTGAAAGAGAGATTACAACCATGGCCTTGATGTCGTAAGGTCCCTTCCAACTATCCTTCATTCCCCACACACTTTCACTACAGGAATTTTGAGACCATGGATCTGATAACTACTCACAATCTATCTTGACAAAGCAAATCTCAAAGCCACTCTAACCAAGCTAATAATTCCAAGCCAACCAAAGATAACCTAAGCTCAATCCAAGATCAAGAAGCTAACTTTCTCCATGAGATCTCCTCTCCTTTTATAAGTTGAAGAGGATAAGGTGAGGAGGTTAGGATTATCCCACTAAATCATGAAAGCGAGTAAGATCCAAACCATTCAGATGCCACCTCACCATAGAAGTTTCTCCTTCTAGAAGATTCGAGAAAACGCTTGTTTTTCCCACATGTAGGCATTCTCGCACCCTGCCTATAGAGAAACCTATGAACATCTCACACCCTAGCTATGGTGGAACCTGCAAGAATCAGGCATTCTCGCACCTTGCCTATATAGCAACCTGCGAACTTCCTTTTTTACAGGTTTTTTACAAGGGAAAATGCAACTTCTTTTCTCAGGAAAAGTTCTTCTCCCTTCTCTCTTCAGGAACTCAGGCCACTGACCCCTCTGAAGGAAACATATAGGTTTACATCATTAACAGTCATAGGGATGATGAAAATAATGTGTAACAGAGAGCCCCCCAAAGTATGAAGTTAGAACAGAGTGATAGCTGAAATACTTTGTCGAGTGTGTGTAGGGAACAAGAAACAGTCGGTCAGAAACCTGCCAACAAACAAGGAAATACAGTACAATAATATATCATCACTGAGGTAGGAATTCCCATACTCAGAATACAAATGACTCAAAGCATAAATGCTGACATGCGAAGATCCATGTCAGGTAAGACAGGTCATGTCCNACCCCTCTGAAGGAAACATATAGGTTTACATCATTAACAGTCATAGGGATGATGAAAATAATGTGTAACAGAGAGCCCCCCAAAGTATGAAGTTAGAACAGAGTGATAGCTGAAATACTTTGTCGAGTGTGTGTAGGGAACAAGAAACAGTCGGTTGGAAACCCGACAACAAACAAGGAAATACATTACAATAATATATCATCACTGAGGTAGGCATTCCCATACTCAGAATACAAATGACTCAAAGCATAAATGCTGACATGTGAAGATCCATGTCAAGTAAGATAGGTCATGGCCATGAAACATACATTGTGGATCCATGCCAATATGACTCAAATCTGAACATAGCCACCAAAAATACACTGTGGATCTATGCAACAATACACTGAATATACTCCAACGCAACCTGAATCTGTCAGCAAAGATCCAGGGTCTTCATATCCACCACTCTATAGTATGAATCTAACCATGTGAATACATGTGTTGAAGTCAAACATGGTAGAAACCACTTGATTACAGGTCATTAGTGTATACCATTAACAAGTGCAAGGGAAATCATCATTAATGACAATGACTCCTAAGGTACACTAGTACAATCCAATGAATGTGAATAAATGAGCTGAAGTCGAACACTCGGCAGAATCTCCTGATCAGGGGTCAATAATGGAAACCCACTGTCGAAAGAGAGGAAACCTGCCATTGAGGCATGCAAGTTCCAAGGTACCAATTAGTTTCTAAGTCTACTTCCTGGATAATGAGTTGAAGTCGACAGGAAAAGACTTTTCATAGGAGGGCCTTAATGTATCCCACATCAATGACACGAAACAAGTAACAAGATTTGATGTAGATCAGAGTAACAAGTGATTTAGAACTAACTCAGGGATGACCGATGCAATAGAAGGCTTAAAGACTATAGAAATGGCCAATGCAATAGAAGGCTTTCCGGGTTGAACTTCTCTTTGAACATATTGACGACACGACAACTATCTTGGAAACACTGAATCAACAACAAGTATCATAGACCAATTTGTAATCTTATAGGAGTATGATCAGGAGACAAGTGGATTTTCCAAGCTAGACAAAAGGTGAGTGAAAGGGTGTCATGTTCAAAAGTGACTCTTCCATGGAATACAAGTTTAGACACAATTCTTTCCCAATTTTTCCCCCACCATTTCTGGCGAGTACCTCTTTATTTTTACACAAGCTTGAGGAGGATATCATATGCTTGTAATGTAAGCTCATCCTTCGGACGAGTCCCTCGGAGTATGTTTAACAAACCCTAGGAAGGAGTGGTTCGGTCCCATATGGGCCTTTCGATGTTTGTTTTACGAGTCCAAGGAAAGAAAACTCAGGGGTTTTTCATGTTTTGAGAGTCTGAAAAACACTTAAAGAGAACTATCTCAGTTCCTTTTTCATTAAAGTAGTCTGATGAGACCGAAAAAGAGATAAACTATCGCTAAACAGAATTTTTCTTCAAATACTTTAACGAGCATGAAAAAAACAATATCGCTCGGAAATCTTTTCATGTTTAGAGAGTCTAAAAAGAGCTTAAAGAGAACTCCAGAGGGTTCCTTTTTCGTATAACCTTTATGAGTCCGAAAAAGTGATAAAAGTATACTCGGTTACATTCTCATTGATTGATGAGCATGAGAAAGAACAAAGACTAAGCTTGGTAACTTATTCTCATGTATTTATGAGCATGAGAAAGTTCAAAGACTAAGCTCGAGATTGTTTTCATTTTTACGCAAGCTTTAAAACAAAACAAAACTATGATTGGGATAGATTTTAATTTTTACACAAGATTAAAAACTAATCAAAACTATGCTTGGACCTGGTTTCATTTTTACACAAGCTTGAACCAGAGGAAACTATGCTTGAGGTAGCTGGTTTCATTTTTACACAAGCTTGAACCATAGAAAACTATGCTTGCAACTTCCCAATGCATGGTTGGTACTTAGCCCCCAGCTTAAGAAACTAGTGGCTTAACTTCAACATGAAGTCCAAAGGCTGAGGCAAATGCCCCCCAAGCTTCATTTCATCCAACTGCAAAGGAGAATGAAATGAAGCTTCAAATACTAGATGAAGGACTTGACTCAAATAGAGAGTGGGAAAACTATTTCATTTTTTAACGAGCTTGACACAAAAACAAGAACTATGCTCGTAACCTCTGTTTCATTTTTTAACGAGGTTGCCATAGAGATGAAAAAACTATCCTCATAAGTGGTTTCATTTTTTAACGATCTTGAAATCAAAAAACCATGCTCAAAGATCTTTGTTTCATTTTTTAACGAGGTTGCCTCAGAGACGCAAAAACTATCCTCGGAGTCTTCTTGATCATGGATACCAAGAGGACAATGCTCTGAAAGGAGACCGTGTCAAGGGAAAAAACTCAGTCATGGCTTCCAAGAGGTCTTCATTTGATGGAAGAAACACACTCTGGAAGGACACCATGTCAAGGGTCATGACATGAGTAAAGAGATCAGGCTCTAACAACCCTATCGAAGAGATCACCATGTCAACTATTGGATCTAAGTCATCAGAAGTTGAAGCCATGGGCGACAATGCCACATAATTGACCTGTGGTGGGGGAGATACTGTCTGCATATAAGAACCATTCAGGGAGGCAATCCAGGCAGGGTCAATGAATTAAAGTTGATCAACAGTCACAACCCATCCATCATGAGGGAAAGATATCACACAAAAAAGAGTAGACACAATAGCTTTCATGGCATAGACATAATCTCGCCCAAGGAGTAAAGAAAAATCCAAGGGGTCTTGGACTACCATGACATCAATGAAGACAGTTTTCCCTCCCAAAGTTATAGGAAACTGAGGAAGGGTCCCTGAAGGTTGACTAGTTCTTATGTTAAAAGCTAACAGATTCTACGTAACTGGCGCAAGCTGAGGACAACCCAAAGCCTGCCAAGCAATAGAGGACAAAATACTAATGGACGCACCTTCATCTATCAGTGTCTGAGGAACATATCGATCACAAACCTATACTGTAATCTGGAAAGGAATGTGAGAGGGAAGATGAGGTCCAATTAGCACACCCCAATCAAAACGGATGGCCTCATTACTTGGAGGAGGTTCCATGGGAGAAGGAGGAATACCCCTCGATACGAGAGATTCTGTATCAAAGAGAAAAACATGGGAAGTATCAGGTTTACTCTCTAGCAGGAGAGTAGGATCGACCGATGATGAGTTCAGATCGACCACTTGGGTTTCATTCTCCAAGGAGAGAATGGGGTCGACAGGTGTAAATGGATCGACCACTTGGGTGACACTCTCTAACAGGAGAGTGGGATCAACCGAGGATGGGATCGGATCGACCGTTTTAGTTTCKCTCTCTGACGGGAGAGTGGGGTTGATTGAGGATGGAATCAAAACAACCACTTGGTCTACTGGTTCACCCAAGGACATGACCAGATTGACCACGTGATCAACCAGACTAACCGACAGGGGAACCAGATTGATCATTCCATCAACTATAGGTGGGTTGAGAGAAAGCTTGCGATAAGCAGCTAGAAGTTGAGGCTGTGAAACAGTCATGTCTTCCAGGAATTTTGAGGCTTCATCCATATGAGGGAAAAGGTGAGTTAGATGACTCCCTTTGCATAACATGCACGAGAACTTGACTCTACTTTTCTTCTTCCCAATGGTATCGTGACTAGTTGACGGGAGGTCATCAACATGTTGTTCAGAGGCTAACGACATACGTTGGCGAGGATGTGTAGACCATGCTTCTATAATCTTGGATAGACCCGTGCATTCCTTAAGAAGATGGCTACCCTTACAAAGCCTGCAAGGGTACTTGGGCTTATGGGTTGCTTGGGTGATCTTGACATCATCAACACTCCCAGCACGATTAATAGTAACTGGTTGTTTTCCAACATGTTTGACAATGGTCAGAGGTTTTGACCCTTGCTTATCTTTCTTCTTCTTAATCTTTCTTTTCTTCTTCTTCTTATTCACCGGGTTACTAGCTTCAGAACTTTCACCCGACGAAGAAGATGAAACGGAAGGCGACATTGCAAATGAAGAAGGTGAAGAAGACCTTACTAGTGAAGAAGGTGAAGGATCAATATGAGGTTGATGCTCTTGGGGGGAAGTGCTTGTGACTGAAGCACTAACTGCATTTGGGATTACCTGAGTGGAAAACAACCATACCGGTAATCCAATAGTGAGACCTGGAAGGCTCAAAGTAGCGATGTGAGGAGGACCAATGTTTCCATAAGAAGGAAAAACAAAAGGTTCCCCTGGAGCAGGGTTTCCTTCATTGGTCATTTCGGGAACTGATGCCATTAAAAAAAATCCAATCTAGAGTTCACTAGGGAGAACAAACATCACATGCTAAAAATCTAGTAAGCAAGCAAGCAAACAAAACCTTCTCTCAATGAGCACAATAGTTGGTGATGAAATCCAATGTCATGAGAACAAAGTAAGAAGGGGCTAAGAGAGAGTGGGTGGAAAATTTACGTTGACGACCTGCTTAACGGACTTACAACCTGGTGCAAGCTCCCACACATAATCGTGGGTATACCCTCCAAGGAGCCCGAGTGAGTTTGGCCAACATTGATTCCAGGTACCGTGAAGACTTGCCCCTCCACAGTCACCTTGTGCAAACACCCTAAGAAGATAGGCCACTAAGGTTACCACTGACAACAATAAAGCTTGGGAGGACAGTCGATAGTCTGATCCACACGCAAGGGCAGGGTATCTAGCCCGAAATCAACTCGAGAGGCTTCCACTCATCATTGTGGGTATACCTCCAAGTGAACCCCGTAATACGTGCAATCTCTACACCGATATCAACAAAGCAGGGTGAGTAACTCTGTCAATATCAATGTGACCTCGGGTTTGACCCTTGTGTGAGAAGGGCTTCCCAGGACAAAATGTAGTAGGTGGATTTAACTATCCCTATCACAAGATACTATGTTTGTTTGCAGCTTTGGAAAGTTATCTTTCACACCTATTCCAAAGCCCTACAACTAATCTAATGTAGGTTTGCTACCAGAAAATATAAAAATGTCTAATCAATTTTTATAAGCGCTTTATTTTATGGTTGTTGTTACTCAAAAGGAAGATGGCATGGACAATATGGTGTTTTGACCGACTCGAAAATTATGCAAAGATATGAAGATGCAATCTTTTCATTTTGATGAAAGCTATTCTACAAGAAGGAGAAAACATTTATCATTCCCATATGCATGATGTCCCAAAATATATTAAACTCATCAATATCAGGATTCTCAAGAAATGAGAAAAAGGTACTGAACACCAATGCACGATTCATGGCCCCCCAGGCCATGAGGGGGGGAAATTTTTCATAATTTAAGATCAAAAAATGCCAAGAATCATGCAATTTCGCTACTTCAAATGCAAGGATGCCCCTAATCTAATATAAAGCAAGAAATTAAATCTTTTTGTTTCAAAAATTTCACTAAAAGCAATAATGAACTTTCTTAAAACAAAGAAACCCAAACTAAAAGTTGTCTTTTAAAGTGAACTATTCAGAAGAAATCTGATCTTTCCCTAAACAATTCTAAAGAAAATACATGCTTTGTAATTGAAAGACACTCAAAGCAAGAGACTAATCCTTCAAAACCAAACAAAGCAAAAGTGGCTAAAAGCAACTCAAAGGATGTCAAGCAGATTGTAAGCAGATCAATATAGGCTCCAAAAGTTCAATCCAGTTTTTCAAAGAAAAACTGGGCATCAAAAAATGACAAGACCCAATCCAAAAAAAATTTACGAACAAGTTTGTAGGCTGGTAGTGTATTACAGTGTGAGAATCAAAGATTCTCGCAGGCTGAACAAAGGTTGGCTGCGAGGGGTTTGCACTGGACTTAACACCAGGGTGCGAACTCAAGTGTTTCTCGTAGGCCACTAAAGGGTACAGTGCGAGAATGCCTGTAAACAAGAAAAAATTTGAAAAAGGACTAAATTTGAGTGACCTTTTAGATCCAGAGAGTCTGGATGGATCTCCCAAAGACTCAGAGACCAGAAAACAAGTAATCAAAGCAAGGGAAACTAGACTAACTAGGAAACAATCCATTCCCCAGTATGGTTACCAATTTTGTTATCGGACTAATCGATAGGTGTGGACACTAATTGATCTCCCTAGATCCACCTAGATCTAGAACAAAACACACCAGAACATGATGCTTTCCTTAAGTTTTAGATATTGAATTTACTAACTAAAGAGGGATGAGTGACATACTATTTAAATGTCGCTTCCTCTCACCATAGCCATCCTAGCTCCATTCCAATGCTCATACAATGATGAACCTGCAAAAGAACACAACGAACCAAAGTGATAGTAATAGCATAAACTCAATACAAACCTATGTATGTGATCAAGGAATCATACAATAAAACACAACAAGCTTTATAGGAAAGAATCATATTACTGTATCATATTAAATGTGAAAGAGAGATTACAACCATGGCCTTGATGTCGTAAGGTCCCTTCCAACTGTCCTTCATTCCCCACACACTTTCACTACAGGAATTTTGAGACCATGGATCTGATAACTACTCACAATCTATCTTGACAAAGCAAATCTCAAAGCCACTCCAACCAAGCTAATAATTCCAAGCCAACCAAAGCTAACCTAAGCTCAATCCAAGCTCACGAAGCTAACTTTCTCCATGAGAGCTCCTCTCCTTTTATAAGTTGAAGAGGATAAGGTGAGGAGGTTAGGATGATCCCACTAAATCATGAAAGCGAGTAAGATCCAAACCATTCGGATGCCACCTCACCATAGAAGTTTCTCCTTCTAGAAGATTCGAGAAAACGCTTGTTTTTCCC
>JASDQU010100599.1:98405-118899 GCA_032191745.1 Picea mariana | reverse complement strand
TTGGGAGATGATCCTACCCAACTCTATAGAATAGTTGATGTGGTTGAAGCTCGCCTTCGTCGTGCACAAGAAGAAAAAGAATAGGCCACAGTGGCCCTAAAGAAAGAACAAGAGGAAGTGGTAGAGAAACACTGAGTTGTGCAACAGGAGAAAGATGACCTCCAAACCAAGTTCGAAGAGGAAAGAGCACAGATCCAACAAGAGAAAGAACAACTTCTCGCAGAGAAGGTTGGAGTAAAAGAAGCAGTCATTAGAATACTTTGCTCTGTGATAGACTTAGAGAAAAAAGAGGAAGAACCAGTGGAGCATCAAGTAGCGCAGCTTGCTGAAGCCATCCAATAGCTTCAACAGAGAATAGCAGATTTAGAGCTACAAGTAGTGCCAAGCACTCCACAAGATGTGCGAGACCAAAGAGAAGCCACTGCCCATATCACAGTTGAGAGGATCAAAGAATTAGCTTTGGAATGTAAAAAGCTTAGCAGTAGAAGTTCACAGACTTATGAGCGACTTACTAAAGACCCTGAACCAAAGACACTGGAGTCATAGCTCCAGGAGGCAAAGAAACAAGCAGTGATAGTACAGACGCAGTTGAAACCTCTACGAATAGTTGAGAGGATGAAGATATCCCAAGAACAATGCACTGCTCAACATCAGGTCCACACCATTCAGAGCAAAGTCATGGAAGCGACTCAGAGGCTCCAACCAATTCAGGATGAGGCTTGCCAACTGTTCAAGGATATTGAAGGTCGAGGAGAAGAACTGGAACAAGTAGTCACTGCAGTCAAACAACACTTAGAGGGACCTGTAAATGAAGCATTTATTCAAGAGTTCATCGAGCAGGAGGCCTTGGTGAAGCAGTTGGTCGAGGCAGCTCGAGCCAAGCTCAAGGATTTTGAGGCAGAGCTACCCAGATCAGAGTGACTTGGGACAAGTCACAGGTGAGTGTTGGGGGCCTGTTGGCCCTTGACCAAGTTTTTAGGATCCTTGGTCATGTTTGACCTATTTTGGGACTTCGATATGTTGTCGAAGGTGGAGCGCAAGTCGAAGTGGAGATCATAGGATCTCAGCCCCTTATTTAGGGATTTTTGGGTTTTGGGCTATGTAACGGGTATGGGGATGTCAACCCATGGGTTTACCCATGCTTAGGCCCTTTTGTAATGAATACATAGATGTTTAGGCAATGTAAGAAGGGGTTGGGTACCTTGTTGAGTGCTAAGGCAAGATACACATATGTGTGATGTTGTGCTAAGTGCAAATTGTAAATTCTTTGGGCATGCTATGTTGAGAACTTGCAGAGCTAAGTGCAAGTGATTGTAAGAGACTCTGTAAAGGATTTTTGCTGTAACCTAGCTCGGGGAAGGAGGATCTAGTGAAGTGCACACAGATCTCATGTCCTATGCAGAGTAGGATCTTATGGCTCTGTGCATGTAGAATATTGACAGAAGACAATAAAGAGAAGAAGAGTTGGTGGACGTAGCCCCAGGCTGGGGGTGAACCATGTATATTCTGTGTTGCGGTTGCTTTGTGAATTATGAATGTTTAATAGTTCATATGATTTATGCTTAGTGTATGGATGAATGCTTATATGAATATGATAGCTTAGTACCTAATGATGTGAATAATATACTAGAATTGATCTATGTTGATATTCTTAGTGCTTGAATATATTAGATTTGGATGAATATTGCGATGCTCTGTTATTAGGGTTTATCTGCACTATGAACTAAGGTTAAATAGTGATGAATAATGACTATTAAGTGCTCCATTAACGTTTTGTAATCAAAGATCTGTGTCCCAGCTAGGTTGCAGACATCTGAGTCCTGCAATCACCCCTGCCTCTACCTCGGGTGAGACTTCATCTGCTTTGTAGGTGTTGTCGAAAGGGTCGGTAGTTAGGGTTTTGTTGGTGTGTTGTTGAAGCATTGAACCCTGGGTTTGCCCCTGTGTCCCAACAAATGTCTTTTTCAAAGACAAATAATTGTAAAATCATAATATATGGTACATGATCGATAATAATCAACATGGTAAGGTTGTTTGAGACAACTTTAAGTGAGAGAGACACATAAGAAAAAAAAAGCAAGAAAGTGTGACATAAAAACAACAAGTGCAGGTGAGTGTGAAAAAAAGTACAAGAAAGTGTGATGGCTAGAACCACATGATTGTTTTCCTTATTGGAAACATTGCTTAAAACAACAAAAATCACTTCAATCACAATAGCTAATAGTAAATCAGAAAATGGCATTACCTATTTGTGGTTCATGCGAAAAAAATTTAAATTTCTATAAATGCAATAAAAAATTAGGGACCATTTGACAATGTTGAAGTAGTGTTATCTAGAATAATCCTCTATATGAGATCACTCCTCCTCAACATGGAATTCAGGGAAGTCAAATAATCTTTGATAAATCAAAATATACCAAAGGCAATTTAAGTGAATTTGACCTTGAATATTGATGGGTGCTCAAATTGACATATCTCTTGCACCCATCCAATACGTTTTTGTACACCCTTTTCCCATTTCCCTTCCATATTAATACCCTTTTCATTCACAATGATGCATTTTTGGTCAAGGTATAATTATCCTCTTCACATGCCATTTCAATACTTATTCTTATGCATCTTTAGAAGATTATCACCTTTCTCTGCTAGCAGTGGTATACATGAAACAAGTCTGCACAGGTATCTTTCAAATTCAGGAGCTACAACTCCTGAGTATGATTTGTTGCAACTCAATAATTGAGCGTAGTTGCTACAACTCTAAGTTGTTGACACCATTGCTGCAACTCTAATAATGGGTGTTGTAACTGTGCACCTATTGTAATAGTGCAATAGTTAACCACACAAACTCTCATCTGAGGATTGGCTACGCAGTCAAACAACTAACTCCTTCATGCAATAAAGTGAAAAAAGAAATTGGGCACCCATAAAGGAATGAATGACACAACCTCCACTTGTTATACAGTTGATTAAGTCAATAGGTGCCCGATTTTGCTATTTTTTGGAGAAAAAAATGTAACGAGATGGAATAGTCTGATTCTTATGGTTTTCCATTGATTCCTATGATTAATTTAGAAAGAAAAATATTATGTATAAATATCCCTTCTCTCTATGAGCCATGAAGGTTTGAATAAATTTAGTGATTAGGAAATATGTTGTTGTATTGATTTGTGATTTTTTTTGCAATATACGTTTTTCTTCATTCTTGTCCAAGTGATGGTGTGTTGATAATTTAGCGCTTTAATGCATTCGTGAACGAGTACCTCATATGTTATGATCCAAGGGGGGAATATATATGGCTAAATGTAAATGATATGACCCCAAGGGGGGGGATATATGGGCCTAAATGTATATGTAATGTGTAAATACATATGTAATAGGGTCGACCTAGTGATAAAGGGGCCTCATGTGCAAGTGTGAATCTATATATAAGAGATCATGTATTCATTATTAGGATGTGAATTGTGAAGTATGAAAGGCATTTGTTATTTGGAGGGGGTTCCCCTATTCTTTAAGGAGTTATTGTGTAACTTATCTATATTGTAGTTGTGCTCCACATTGACATTTTATACATGGTGTGCACTTCTATTATATTATGATATTTGTAAGCATTTGGATCATAACATTTGGTATAATGTTATGATCCAAATGCTTACAAATATCATAATATAACAAAAGTACACACCATGTACAAAATTTCGATATGGAGCACAACTCCAATATAGATAAGTTACACAATAACTTCTTAAAGAATAGGGGAACCTGTTATAACCCTAAATTGTTCTACATATGCATACCTGGCCTTTGGCCCTCTTACTTGCATTTTTTTTCCAAGCCACCACTGAGTTGATCTTCTAAAAAACCCATTTTTTGAAGATGTATGCGCTTTGCACCACTACTGCCCACATACATACGCTTGTTGCACCACTACAACCCACGTACGTACGCATGTTGGACCATTACAACCTGTGTATACTTGCAAAAGTTGAAAAAATAGAAAGTTGCAAGGAATTCGTTGAGATTACAGGCTATTGGGTAGTTTCCCAACTAATCCACCACCTATAGCCCGTCACCCAACTGAATAACCATCCTTTTCCCATATAAAAGGAAGTGTTTGTGTCTCATTTTACATCTAGATATAAGAATAGTGAAACTCTGCCCATTTCACATCCCCTCCTTGCCCAAGTTATTGCATCCCTTTTGTGAGAATTGCCTTTGCATTTCCCCATTATCCCTTCTTCCTCCTTTAGAAACCATTTACTTCCCAAGAAGAGATCAGAAGGTTGAGAGGAGAAGATATACAAAGGTGCACTTAGAGATTGGTGAAGAAGAGCCCGGACCAGGTTCGTGGAGCAGTAGCTGGATTTGGTTGTAAAGGTATAATCATTAAGTTATTAATAAAAGAACAATTTTTCCTGTCCCAAATCATGGTGTATTGAATGCTTTTGATGGTTTATGTTTTGACATTCTAACATATAAACCTAATTTTCATATGAATAGCATGCTTGTAGATTTCTTTTTTTCTATCTTTGAATGCATGATAGCCTTCAGAAGAGGCATGCAATTAGAGACGCTTTCGAGCATGAGGGTATCATCACTGGACGCGGAGTAGAGGTATAGTTACCCGATCCCTCTCATCTTTTCTTTTCTTGTATGAGTATTGGGTATGTTTGGGGTAGTTAGAGAAGTAGTTGACTTTTAGAAGGTTAATTGATCTGCCTACATTATGAACCCTAGTGTATTCATCGGGGGTTTTTTCCCGCTAGTAGAACTGAAGACCATACTGGGGAAGCCTGTAGGGTTTTAGGGGATTTTTGGGTTTCTGATTGGTTTTTCTACCTTTTGAGTTTCTGTTGAGTCTTCTGAGTCTTTTAAGGGATTCTAGTCACCTTTTGGTGCCATACCAGTTCTCCCTTCCCCATCAGTATGTTTGTTTTATTTCTTTTTTGAGGAAATACAGAGGTGTACGCGCCCTATAGTGGATCAACCCGCGTAAATACACACCCTGTATAGTAAATATCCCGCATACATATGCAGGCTGCTGAAACAACAGTAGCATACCTGGTTCAGGAAACTGTTTTTGAAAAAGAGGCAACCAACCTCTTTCTTGATTGAGGTTTATACTTCTCAGGGTTTCTTGACAGAGTTGAGTGTCTCTGTTTTTATAGTTATAGCTTGGGTTAGATTTTAGTTTGCTTGTCTTTTTGAAGTTTCTTGTGTTTACTTCTGAAAGGGTTTTAAGTGAGTCTTTGAATTTTTTATCGACTCGTTTGATGTCTTTAGCGATTCCCTGCGATCTTCAGTGGGACAAAGGTCTGTTTTAGTCTTGTCTTGTAGTTCTTTTCCCCCTTTTCATTTGATTTAAAGAAAAGAGAAAAAATATTTGTTTCAAGTTTTTCCTGTTTGAAGCATTTTCAAAAAAATAAAAATCTTTTTCATTCTTAGTTTGGTAAAGTAGTTGGAGTTAGTTATTTTACTTGATAGGAAAAATAGTTCATTTTTTAAGTTCTTTATTGATTTCTTGAAACTTAAGTAGCTCGTAGTCGAGCGAAATTTCGTTTTAGGTCTTCTTTTTAAAGATATTGAAAAAGTTAGTTATGAAAAAGTTGGTTACAAAGAGTTAGTTGTAAATCTTTATTTTTGAATAGAAGTAATTTTGCTTTCAGAGTTTCGTTTTATTCTCCTCTTTTCATCTCTCATAAGCATCACTAGTTTGACTGCCATATCCTTTGAGTTAAAAAAACCATTAAAACGAACGCTAAATCTAAAATTAATTAGACTTTTATGTTTGTAGGCTTAACCAACTAGTTTAAGGTTAGAGCCTTGAATTAGGTTGGAGAGGAAACTCATCAAGGCTTTTAAACAAACTTCGGAGTTAGAGCTAGGGAGTGTTAAATTCCAGTGACGTGAAATGTATCCGAGACCCCCCTCTAACACAAGGGATAAACATGAGGTCGCATGAGGAAAGGCAACGAAGATAACCCCTCCAAAGTCGGACTAAACGTAGTGGGGAATGCAAATTGAGGATCCGTCGTGGGATACTATCGATCGCATTTTCCTACGAAGCTTCGTGGACCTTGAATCCGTTCGAGATCCTCTGTTGTCTTCCAGACCACTTGCTTTCGATACCCTCGGTAGGTTTCAGACTTGTTATCTTGCTCATTGCAGTCCATGCTGCTATCGATTGTACCCACCTAGTGATTGTTCGTGAGCTGGCAACTTAGTTGCCTTTATTATAGGGACTTACACATATGACTGCAGGGGTATACCATGATACCTAGGGTAGAAGTCATGTCACACTTTGCAAAGTATACCAGAGGGTGATTCCTTGTTTGAGTTTCACTTGCACTGGTAAGTTGCTCTAGTGTTGGCTGGCATAACTGTTCTTCCAACTAGATAGTGGTTTACTTGGTTTATCTTATACGATTTTTTCTAGTGTGTGCTTGGTTTTAAATGTTAGTTAAAGCCTTACTATGTCATTGATATTTTCACAAAGTGGAATATCAAGAGCTCTGTCGGTCACGAAGGCTTCAGGGCCTGTCGTCAGTTGCAATAGAGCCACCACCGCCACCATTACGGTGAAGACTTGACCAACAAGGGTCATTCAAAGCGATCGGGCCGTAGGAAACTATGCTTGAGCCTGCTTTGAGAGGAGATTAATCGAATCCATAGGAACCTACTTTTTATGAACTTGGAGCGGAACCTCTCAGGCCATCCAAACCTCTGATCACTGACTTGTCGGCACCAATCTTGGTACAAGTTGTCCCTTCGAGGGTAACACCTTACGAGCGTCAGATAGTCTTACAAGCAGCTATGGAAGCAAATGTTGCTACTTTGTTCGGGAGTCCTTATACTCCCGTTTTAACTACTACCACAGGGGGTATGTTTCCTCCTAACCCACCTTCGCTGGTCTGTACCATAGTAGTCTCGACTCCCTCTACCTCGGGCAGTGGTCTGATACCGTCATCGGTGATGACCACTGTTATGTTCACGCAGAGTGCAACGGACCCTCCATTTTCATTTGGGATGCCTGACTTCGATTCGAACTCATTCCTTACCTACTCCACCCTACAGACCATGGGTCTGGGGGCAAAGATCTCAAATTCTCCCCTGCAAGGGTCTATTGGGGGAACTTCATTCCCCTTCAATACTATCCCTTATGACGGGGGTCATATAACTCCTTCGTCCCCCTCGCTCGGTGGTGCTTTTCAGCAACCCATAAAGCCAAATGCTAACTACAAAGTGTTTGGAGAAGGTAGTTTAGGAACTTCTTCTTACACTACGTCGGTGGGATCCATGTCATTCTCTTTGTTCAACACGTTTGGTAATAACTCTTTTTATTTGGCTACCGTATCGGCTGGGGGGAACCCTGGTTTTCAACAACAGAATCCTGTGCATGGTACTATTCCTACATAGGGGGAATGTACATGAGTTTTCTCCTCACAAGGACTTTGGAATCCTTGGCAGGGATCAATTCCCTTGCAAGGGATGTCGTTCAGGGGCAACCCTTTCCATGTTCAATGGAACCCCGGGCACGACTCAATACATATGCCCATTGGATCGGTTGGGGGAAAACCATTCAAAAATATTTGGAACACAATGGAGAGAGAAATCCCCGCACAAACCACATCATCCAATTACGGGAATTGGCCGATTCTATCCTAGCAAACATAGTTTCCATATACTGGTCAAGACCACGGTGTCTACTAGAACCCTGGCGAGCAACCTAACTTTTCCTAGAAACCTGGTGCCATTCAAACTCCAGGCCCCCTTTTCCCTGTACATAGTACCCAACCCAAACTACCGTTTTTGGCAACGTCACACCTACTAGACTTGTCAAGATTGATTACTGACCCAATTTGTCATGATCCGCATTGGCCCCCTATGCCGACTAAGTTTCCCTTGGATATTCCAAAATTCAAAGGCAAGCCTGGCGAAGACCCGGGTGATCACGTGACAAATTTCCACCTATGGTGCTCATCTAAATCGTTGCGAGACGAATCCATACAATTGTGCTTGTTTCAATGCATGCTTATTGGGGGTGCCATGAAATGGTACATTGAGCTCGATTACGACTTGGCGATGGTCTTCCTAACCCATTTCCAACTACCCGTGAGATACGATGTTGACACCGAGTTGTTGGCCAAATTTGAGTAGACTAAGGCCGATCATATCCCAGATCACATTAGAGAATGGCGATGTCAGAAGAGCTTGATTAAGGTACAAGTGCCACTGACTTTCCTGCTGGAGTGGTTCTTGAAGTCTTTGGTAGCAGTTTTATCCAAGGATGTTGCAGCTTCGGGGGTGTTTTCAGAGGAGGAGGAAATAATGAGAGCACAACAAATTGAACTGATTTACTCTCAGTCTGGCTTACTCTATGAGATTTTACCAGATGTGCCACGATCCATCCTCGACAAGGCCAGATAAAAGTCTGGACCACATGTCGATGGTATAGTTGGTTCAGCACAAGGAAAGTCCATTGATCTGTTGTTAAATCAATTGCAACAATTGTTGATACAACAGACAATGACCAACCAGACCTCTGGTTCGATTGTTCCCCCTACCCAAACATTGGACGTACACAGTGTGCATTCGATGAACCCGAAGGCCAACCAACATCCTGAAGGAAAGAAAAAACAACGAAACAAGAAGGGTAAAGGGGATAAGAATCCTAATAACAATGTTTTCGAGGGCAACATAGAGAAGAGAAAGTCAAAGTATCTGTGTAACCTTTACACGGAAGACCATCCGACTCACCTGTGCCCTCGACTTGCGAAGGCCCAAAAGCTATTGGTGCAACAAAAACCTATTGTGTTGATGAACCCATTCCCACATGGGCAAAACATGGCTCAAGCCTCAGCCTCTTTGAGCGCAAATGGAGGCAATCAGGGAGCCCCCGCATCTACTGGTAATACCTTGGCCATGAATGTTTTAATGGTAAAAGGTAATGATCATATAGCGACTAGGACCCAAGATTACGGAACGTTGAAATCTGTCGAGAAGGGTAAATAATCCACAAACCCACCTGTTCCTCTCCATATTGAGAAGACGTTGGGAGAAACAATGACATGTGTTGTTCCAGAGTCTGTACTTAAGTCTTAAAAGTACAGTGTCTAGGCATCCGAAAGTGGGTAAAGGGTAGAGAAGAGATAAACGTCAACCTTTGATAAGGGAAACTAGGGAATATTTCTACATTGGCGTTGTTTAGCTTCCAACTGTTCCTAAAAGGTTATATCCTGTTCAATCACTGCCCATGAACGTTCGAGTTCAACCCAGGTAGCAACTGTTTTAAGAATAGTGTCAAAAAGGTTTAAGGCAATGTGCGTTTGATTTGATAACCCAGGTTCGATGTTGGGCTGTGTTGGTATAGGGACAGTCATGGAGAAATAGTGAAAAGGGAAAAACTTTAGAGAGAAATTAAGTGCTGTCTCAATTTGGTCGTATAAAAGAGAATTCATGGTTTCGAAAATAAAACAGGGTGCAAATCAGAGGCTCTTTCCCGTAACTGAGTTATATCTTAATAAAATGTATGAGGTGGAGGAAAAACATTTAGTTGTCTATAGTGTAAGGCTCCTATCAAGGGAGAATCTCATGTATAAGTAGGAGAGGAAAATTGTAAGGAAATAACCCGATGTAGCATAAAATATATATAGACTTATGAAAGTGTTGACTGGTCTTACACCTGCTGATAGCTGGTACAGAGGAAAAATAGTAAACAATTATAGAAAGCCAAAATTTATTCGCTATAGTAGTGGTCGTACTAAATTATAATGAATCATTCATCAGTTATGAATATGAGATGAAATGAAATATGAGATACAAGAAAACAAACTCATAACACAGACGTGACGGAATTGAGAATCTTCATATTTGCTTTGTATTAACTCTCAAGGTGTAAAAACTCTGTTACAATCGACACAAAAAGGTCCAGCCTTTTTCTTTTCTTTCTGTGGTATATTTATACAGTTTACAATAAAATAGAATCTCAATCGTTACAAAATTTCAGTTATGATAGGGAGGAGAGAAATCGCTCCATTTCTTCTTCTCTGTCTTCACTTGGTGCTAGACATTTGTCCTCATGCATGCTCGATACATGTGACACATCTTTCAACTAGCTGAGATATTATCCTTGACAGTTCTACTTGACCGCTGGCTTCAAAAAAGTAACATTCTCGGGCTAACTGCGGCAGCCTGTCTTCCATCTCTCTGTCTATGATGTCGATAGTGCATAATTGCGCGCTTGGTTTGATCATACATTTGTCTATTTGGACTATGTCTGCCATAGTCACTTGGGAGATCTCGGCCGAATCCCTTTCTTCTTTTTCCTTTAAATCAAGTGAGATTTTTTCCATATTCATTTGAATCAAAACCTCGGCACTACCTCCGCTATCAATTCCTAGAAGATCCCCATCTATAGAACTGAAAGCCTCTTCCAAGACATTTGTTACCTTTTTGGCTTGCAGCTTGCCTTCCAAGATGCTGTGCTCCCATTCTTTCAATAGAATGTTTCCTCTGGTTTGCTCCGAAATGGTGAACGTGGGAGTACTTCCCAAATCCCTGTTGTTTGTGGCTATCATAGCCTCTTGGAAGGCGACCCGTGCTACTCTAGCTTCCCTTTCTCTAGCAGATAAGTTCTCCAAAACCTGGTTGACTAGCAAACAGTTGTCTCAGATCGTTTCTACCTTGCCGAGTAAATTTCGTTGGGCCGCAGAGACTCTACCCCGAATCTCCATCGCCTGGGAATAAAACATCTCGATATCTATCACCTTGCTTTCGGCGATTTCCACCCTAGCCTGCAGCTGTTGGATAAAATCTTTTTGCTGACTCGCTTGCATCTGACCATCCCAAACCACCAGTTGTGCTTGTTCAAGCTTAGACTTGAGCAACTCTATCTCATTTTTATCGGCCAACCTTGCTTGCTCTATACCCACACTCACCTGGTCTTTGGCGGTCTCCATTGTTGTGGCTAGTCTAGCTTCCAGGGTCTTGATGAGGCGATTCTTTCATTTCAGCTGGTTTTTTAGAAGCCCGACTGAAAACTGATTTGCCGAGGCATATGCTCCTGATGTCCCTACTATCTCAGTCATGAATTGTTCATTTTTCTTGTCCTTCCCATCTGTTATGACTTTGTATTTCTTGGCTGTCGACTCCCCTTCTTGGTAAAATTCTCTCTTTACCACTACTTTTCTCTTCTTATCGAAGAAGAACTCATTCAGAGGGAGTTCTTCTACCCTTATAGGCCTCAACTCTTCATTGAAGATCCATCCTACATCAATATTTCCCTGAATCCACTGCAAGGGAGTAACTGATGTGATAGGTTCTCTGACCTGCTTTGCTGATTTTCCCGGAGTAGTAACCGGACTCTGCTTCTTCAGAGGGTCGAGAGTCTTTATTTTTTCTTTCAAACTCTTGTTTTTCTCTCCCTCATCGTGGTGTTTTCCTTGATCGAGGTTCGCATCCTTAGAGCCTTCGGCATCCTTTTGTTTCCCCTCTGCCGTACTTGGACTCTCACCCTGCAACACTGCAGGCAGGCAACTGCGTTGATGTTCTTGGAACTTCAGAACATCGGCTCTCTCCTTGGGTGCCAAGGTTTGTATCCGAGCTAGAATCTCGGCATAGGACCTTGTGCCTCAAAAAATGTCATCCGAGGGTGAATTCTCCTACTCAAATCTCTTGAGCCCGCAACTGGCCAAATGATTGCTCACAACGCTTTATGGATCGTGATTTTTGTATTGAATGAGGACCAAATTTAGGTCCTCTAGGGCTACTGCCTCAGCTTTGGCATGCCCGAAATCTAATAAAGAATATGAATTCAAATGAACAGAAAAAGGTGGCCATACCTTCTTTAAATATCCCTTAAGCTCCTTACTTATACCACCAATTACTGTTTCTCTAGCAACCTCACGACAAGCCAACTTGTCGGGAATGAACAATGGCAGTGCATGCGGGGGAACAGAAGCCCTGAAAAATATAAGGTATGAAAATTTGGCCTCTACATACCAGTCGGCTATGCTGCTCAGATTTGTCACTATACTCTTCGAGATCCTGGGTGGCAGGTGGCTGAAAATAGTGACATGCAGGGGCACCATCACCCAGTTGAAGATTTCATATACAAAATTTGTCGCTTTGTTTTCCCATAATTTCGCATGGTAAACGTGGATAGGCTCGTCTTCTACTGGTGTCCAACTCTAGCTCATTAAGGGAAATGGTGTCAAAAAACACATGGCGTCCATAATGTATGCAGACATGAAAAATGAAGATGCCTTTCCGCCCTCTTTCTGCGCCCGATACTCTGTGATTCGACTGGTCAAGCTATCGGACAACATTTTCTCCCAGTTGAAGGAACTACCTTCGTTGACCCTAAACATTAGAGGCACCCATGGAAGATAAAAATGTGAGGTGTCTTCTTTCCCGTATAGCCTGCATGTCATCATAGCTACATACTTGTACTGCGGTTCTAAGGAAGCTATTGAATATATGTCATGGCTATCAGCCCTAAAGTTTGTGGCGTGTGAAACCCAATCTCTTATTAAGTTGGACATGGTTTTATCATACTGTATACATTCCTTCTCTTTGAACTCATCCAAGAATTCTGCACCATATGTATAGTCGGACGTTGCAAGCAGCTTATACATGGCTTGCAGATGTTCGGGCCTGAAATTTGCGATGGTGACTTTCTGCTCATTCATGATGGTTCTGGTTGGTATGTCCACATGGTCTAATGCCCATTGGACCATGTCATAGTATGGAAGTAATCGTGGCTTGGCTGCTACTTTGTGCATTCTGGATTGAATGACGATCTTATACTTGGTGGTTATGTCATCCTTTTCATTGTCGCTGGAGTCGTCGGAATAATCCACCAATTCGGCCTGCAGAACATCCGAAACGAATGACCAATTCAGGACCGAGTTGATACTTCGAGGCGAAGTATCAACAACGTTGTCCGAGCCTTGTCCTGAAACCTCAACACTGGCTTTGGATGCTTTTCGTAGAGCCATGGTTGGAGATTGTGCTTTAGCTCTTCTGCGATAGAAATACGTATACATATAGAAGTCAGTTTGATCAGCGATAATGTGCTCTGCATAATGTAGAAATGAATTTGTTAAAATGCATAATAGCTCTTATATATATTCAAAAACTCGGTACCTTTCAAAACAGGCCTGTTAAATCAATTTTAGAAATAAATTTCACCATAAAAATACGATCTTTATTCGTCGATTTGCCCTATTTCCTAATTAATGCCATAAATTTTGGGGGTTTGAAATGTCAGTTGGCATATGGAAGAAATAAGGTTACCTCGTAAATCGTGGAAGCATCGAAACACATGATAAGTATTGATTTAGCTTAATTAATCCGGTTTTACGAACGTTAATCAATATTTCAGTACTCGTTATATCGGGGATTTTACTTTAACACTTTGAACCTCTAACACCCGAGAATGCGATGATCGATTTTGGTTAATAAAAACGTAATCGTGAATAGGGAATCAATTAATTTCATAATTATTATATTTGCCATATCATGACTTAGAGCTTCAGGAATAAGTTTCCGGGAGGTTTGCATGCCGAGCTGCGAAACCGTGAGATCGCGATAATACGACTTAATTAAAAGGGAGGATAAACTTGGATTAAATGATTAATTAATTACGTTCATATCCTTATCGTGATTTCGCGAGTCGGGGCTTAGACCGTGTAACTTTTAAAAAAGAAAACGTCGAGTGGCAAATTGCCGACAGAAGGTTACCATGGTTTAGCTTTTTACTTTTAACCTTGACACGGGTTACTAAAATAAGGAATTCGTGGTCTCGGCTATTAGGGCTACAACAATAAACTTTTGGATTTTGTGAGCGCCGAGGTGCAAAAACCTGTTGACGTTTAACTCATGGTTTAGGAAAACTCTACTCCTGTTACTTCCCTAGGTGAAAAATTAGAACGATTTCGTCGTTTCGTTGCTCGGGACGTGTGAAATACGTGATTTATAGCATCTGACCTATGAGATCCCAAGGTATAACAAAAAGAGGAAACATTTTTACGAAAGGTAGGACTCGCCTCGAGAGTACAATAATCATCGTTGTTTGCGTGATAATGCTTCAGAGATTTTGAAACTACAGAGGGAAAATACGAAAACCATGTTTCGATTTCGAGCATAAAAAATGAAATTTGCAACAAGATGAAAAAACAAAGGCGACTCCAACATAGGCTCCAACTAGGGATCCCGCTTTCTTGTAAGGCAGGAAGAATAGTAGATCACGTGCCAATATTGGGCAAATGGAGTCAATAGCTTCAATCTAGCGAAAAGGTTCCTGAGAATAGGGTATCGAAGGGGGAAAGAGACTTTGTTCTTTACCTTGACAAGATTTTTCAAACTCAGTTACTCTTTTTAAACTTAGTTGTAGTCCCTTTCATGACTTTCCCTTTCCCACTACTAAATTCAGGTCAACTTTAAGACAATCAAAACAGTTCTAGGAGACCCAACAAATCTTGCGGCTATTAGCTTGCATCAAAAGAAGAAGATTATATGTTTTTAATTGGGAAGTCTCGTCTGAACTTGGGATGTAGATCAGGTTTTTAAAAATAATTGGTTACCGGAGTAGAGTGATATTCATGTATAACAGCCTTACAGATATCTCAGATATTGCTTCACTGCCAGCAAGCCTATTCAGTACCCCGGTGAAGTTATCTGGCCCGTTTTACTGAATTTCCTTTCACCACTTTGGAATATATTTATGCATTTAAATGCTGATACGAGGGCAATCATTTCTGAATTTCCTATCATTGTCTCTTGGACTAGGTGGGGGCAATCATTTCTGAATTTCCTTTCACCACCTATCTTATAATTTGCTTTTTAGAGCGCGAAGATGGGGGCAATCAGTTTGTATCAGGGTTGGTATCTGTGTAATATTTTGCATTATAGGTCTGTCAACTTACTTTGATTACTCTGTACCAACCTTCCCTTGACCTTCACAACACCTTCGTTCTTAGGGAAAAAAGGGAAAATAAATTTCTTAGGGCATTCTATTTGAGCAAGCTTCAACCCTCCGATGTCGTCGAAAAACCTAGGAAAGTTAGGATCACTTTAAACGTTCCTTCGTTTAGCAGGGGATCGAGTAGTCGTGAAGACCCACTTTCTTTCCATGATTTGCTTTGAAGCTCACGAAGTTGAAACAAAAAAATATTATCCCTTCTTATATGAAATGGAAAGATGGTGACTTTTTAAAAGGTAAACCCGAAGATAGAATGAATGCTAGGTAGTGACTTACTGACTGAAAATACGAAGGTCAAAAATTCAAAACTGACTCTTGTAGATATTTTCAGAGATACTTTACTTTGACCGAATGCCTTTAAATGGGGTGAATCATTTAATTTGTCTTAATTTTTCATAGACTATTAAACCTAGAAGCAACTCTGTTATTTATTAGTTCAGCTGATGTTGTTGTTTGAGTGAGGTTACCTCGATTTTCTTTAATAGTCCTTTAGAACATGAAAATCTCCTCTTACCTATTCATTTCAATTTCTTTGCACAATATGAAATCTCTTAGGTATCACCTGTTTAAGCCAATTTATTTTTGACACCAACTTTCAGTTTATTTCTCCTGCTTGTTTTGTATGTAGTTGGAATCCTGTAAGATGCAAATACGAAGATTATCTGAAATGTGTTGAAAGTTCATGAACGAAAAAAAAGAAGAAAATCAAGAGCAATGTTTAAATGAAAAATATATATATGTACACAAAATATATATAAAATAATAATTTTTTTTTTTGAATTTGGTGACTGTTACATCATATAATGCTTAAGATACTTCCCATTCACAGGGGCGTTGAGGACTTCACCATCTATGTTTTCCATTAGGAAATAATTTTTTCCTTCCAAAGTCGAGACCCTGAATGGCCCATACTAGAGGTGGTCAAATTTACCATGTTTTGCTGCTTCTTCCTTTCTTGCATCCCACCTCAACACTAAATCACCTGGGAGGAAATCTCTGTCCTTTGCTTTGCGGTCGAATAATGCCTTCATATCATCTTGGTATTTCTGCAGCTTCTCATCTACTTCGACTCTATGCTGTTGAACCTCAATCAGCTGATTTATCCTTCTGGTGACATGATTGGGTTCTTCATTTTGATCTTGCCATAACTTCATCACTGGGAGCGCTAGATTTATAGGTAGTACAACATCGGTCCCATATACCATATGAAAAGGCGAAATGCCGATCAACCTTTTTGTGCTTATGCGATTTGCCCACAATGCGTATTTTAAGTGCACATGCCAAGACCTTTTATTTTCATCCAATACTTTCTTGATTATATTTACCAGGCTCTTGTTAGATGATTCGGCCAATCCATTTCCCTGGGGGTAATATGTTGTGGAATGGTCGAGAACGATGTTATACTTCTGACAGAAGCTGATCATAGCCATAGATTTAAAGCCTTGGGCATTGTCTATAACTATCTTTCGGGGGCAACCGAATCTTGACAAAATATTGTCTTCTAAGAAATCGATTACCACCGAGTCTGTTGCCCTTTTGGTTGGAATGGCTTCCACCCACTTCATAAAATAATCTGTTGCTGTTAAGATCCACTTGTGTGGAGCACTGGAATGGGGGTTAATCTCGCCTATGAAGTCTAGACCCCATTACTGAAATGGGGCTTCAGCTTTGACTGGAACCAGAGGCAGTGCCGAGAGCTTCTATTTACCTGCGAATAGTTGACAAGGGTTGCAGGCTCGGACTTTGGCATTGACATCCAAAAAGAGTTTTGGCCAGTAGCACCCAACCCTCAGAATTTTATACGCTGTAGCTTTCCAAGCGTGATGCCCCCCACAGATTCCCTCATGAAATTCATCTATAACCCGTTGAGTTTCCGAGTCGACTAAACAGACTAACAGGAAATCGAGTGGATCTTTCCAATATAGCTGACTTTCGGCGATACAATATTTAACTGCATGGAGTTTTAAAGTTATGGCTTTAGATGGTGATAGCTCATTTGGGCATTTTAGAGTTAGCAGGTATGACACTATATCTTTGTACCAGCCTGACGATATGAACTTCTCTTTGATCTTGTTTGGACCTGTTTCCTCATTCAGCTCGTTTAGGTTCGTGTCTTCGTCGCCTTCCTGTAGGCAATTGATATCTAGGGCTCTGAAATTTGACTCAGCTAAGAGTTTGGCCAAGCCTTGCCCTTTTATCAATTTGGTCGGTTTGACTTCCAGATCAAATTCTTGGATTTTGGCAAGCCATCGCCCTCTTTTTCCATCGCTGTCTGGTTGTACCAATATATCTTTCACAGAACTGGTAGGCACGTATGCAATTATCTTTGAGTGTAGTACATACGTTCTGAATGCCTTTAGTGCTTTTACCATGGCATAAGCTTGTTTTTCTATTATATCATACTTCAGTTCTGCATCTCTAAGGCTCTTGCTGAAAAAGGCGATCGATTGTTCGAATCCTTCTTCGTTCTTTTGTAGGAGCACTGCGGTGATAGTGTGTTCGGAGGCAAATGAGAAAATAAGAAAATATTTCAGATAGTTTGGGCTTGCTAACATAGGTGCCTTGCTTATGACTCTCTTAATATGTGTGAATGATGCTTTGGCCTCGGTTTTCCATTTTACTTCGCTGTCCTTTTTCAACATACCTGTGATCAGTTTTACAATTTCAGCGAAATTCGGGATAAATCTTCGTAAAAAAATTATTTTACCTAAGAAAGATTAGATTTCTTTTACATTTCTGGGAATATTTATAGTATATATTGCTTCAATCCTCTTAGGATCAATCCTGATTCCATCCCTAGATACGATATGACCCAAAAGCTTACCTTCCTGCATGGCAAAATGTGATTTATTTGGGTTTAAATATAGACCAAACCTGCGACATTTTTTGAAAGTATGTTTAAGATGTATCAAGTGTTCTTCATCGGTTTTAGAGAAAACCGTCAAATCGTCGAGGTAAATGACTATGAACTTATCCCTTTCTCCTACGAAAGAGATGTCCATAGCACGCTGGAATGTGTCCCCTGCATTCATCAAACCAAAAGGCATTTTGTCATACATGAACGTACCCCATGGTGTAGTGAAAGTAGTTTTCTCCCTGTCTTGTTCATTCATGGCGATTTGATTATAACCAGAGAACCCGTCAATCATATACATTCAGTTAGCTCCAACTACCTTCTCTAACACATTGTCCATTTTGGGCAACGAATAGTTGTCCTTGAGAGATGACTTATTAAGATTCCTGAAATCCACACACAGTCTGATTTCCCTGCTCTTTTTCTTAACCGGGACCAGGTTTGCTACCCAGTCCGAATATCTTAGAAGTACGATTATTTTCGCATCTAAAAGTTTCTTAACTTCTTTTTCGATCACAGGTAACAAAATGGGGTTGATCTATCTAAGCTTTTTCCTAAATGGTTTGACCCCAGGCTTCAAAGGTATCTTGTGATCAATTATGGAAGTGTCATATGTTCTTAACTCATCATAAGACTAGGCGAAAACATCCTTATACTGTCTGAGTAGGTATTTATACTTACTTTTTATTTCGGGAGGAAGGAACTTGGATATTTTTACTATCTTGGATTCTGCTTGAGTTCCTATATCACAGTCTTCCACTTCTTCTGGTTGGGGTTGTAAAGTGGATTTTACAGGTACGTCGTTCTAATCAAAAAGTCTTTCTAAAGGAATCAATCCTTTCGGAATCTGGTTGTTTTTAAGGACCATCATATGATGATCAACAATTTTTTCTTGGAAAGCTTTAGGATCTTCCCCTTCTTGCATGATCCATATCGGGTCATTTTGATTTTCTTGGTCTGCATGAATTTCAGAGAATTCACCCACTGCTTCAAGAAATTTATTAATTTGTTCGTCATCCTCAAAGACTTGCCAGTGTTGGATATTGTCTGGTATAGATGGTCTGTGTCTGATTTCAATGTGATACTTCAATTTGAAGGTTGTGGAAGGAGAGAAGGTTGAAGTTGCTTTAGCCAAAGCGTCATCATGTAAATTCTCTGCATGTGGGATGAAATGGACATTTACGGACGAGAATTTTTTTTCCATGAGATCCCAGGCACAATTCCTATATGATCTTAATCTGGGATGCTTGGCTTGGTACTGTCGATTTATCTGTTTGACTATTAACTCTGCATCTCCATACACCTCTAAGTTATTTATTTTTAGCTTTTTAGAAGCTTCTAATCCTAAGACCAGTGCTTCATACTCACATACATTGTTAGTAAAATCAATATCCCACTGCAATCGATAGGAAAAAGGAACAATGAATTTACCTTCGGGAGCCACTAAAAGCACTCTTGCACCGGCCCCTTCAGAAGATGAGGCACCGTCAAAATACATATTCCAGATACCGGTGCTACACAGATCCTCTGTCATGTAACTTGACTCTTCCTGATCTATATCATTTTCCTCCGGATAACCATCTAAACCATCATCAAAAGACAAAATACAATTTCCTAGATCTTGATCGGCAATGTAAATAGGGAAATTGTTTGGGTTTTGAGGGTCACTCGCTGTATATGCTAATCTCGTTTCTCTGTACAACCGAGTAAATTGACCGCCAAACACATGAATTGTAGCAAACGTCATATCCAATTGAAGGGAACCCCCCAGCTTGGCTCCCCATGACCTAGACAACAGTAATCCATACTTAGGGGGAATATCTGCAATAACCACATCCATCAGGATACTCTTAATCAAAACCTGCGCCAGGGTAACCACCAAGTATTTTATCATCCCCATACACTTAACCCTTCTTGAGTCAAAGGAGTAAATATCTGCATAATTTCTGGTGATCTGGCGACCCAATTTGTCCATAATAATCTTAGGCATAAAGTTATGGGAGGCTCCGGAGTCTAACATGCAATTATGTAGCAATTGATCATACACATTTAGAGTGATATAAAAGGGAGCAATGGTGTCTTTGGCTCCTTCAAAATGGGGACCAAAAGTGATGTTAGGTTTGTCATCTTCCAGGTTTAAAACATCAGAATGGCTTTCTAGCTCAGAGACACCCATCGCTTTGGTAATCTGCTTCCGATAAACAGGGTTTTTCGCTAATTCTATCAAAGGGATTGGTATCTTAATTTTATTTATTTCGTTTTCAAAAATGAAAGCTCCGCTCACCTTGTCTGTTTCTTTGGTTGATACTTCTGAATCCTTCCTTTCCGATTTATTCATCTGGACTGCTTTATTACTCATGGTCCTGGTTGAAGACGTAATTTTATTAGCTGTTTTGGTTCCTTGTGCTTGGGTCTCAACTTTTTCTACTTCGGACTCTTGTGTGCTTACTACTTTCATTTTGCTGTTGGGTAATAAGTTCTCTTCTAGAGTAGGTTCATAAATTTGACCTCTTTGGAGGATTTTCTTGGGTTGAGCAGTTGAAATGGGCTTACTCTTAGATCTTAAGTTATACTTGGGTTGGATCTCAACCATTATCATCTCAGTTTCTTGTTGAGATTCACAAAGGTCAGTATGATCACTTTCTTCACCCTTATTCGAC
>JASDQU010100599.1:84037-98355 GCA_032191745.1 Picea mariana | reverse complement strand
AATCCTTCCTTTCCGATTTATTCATCTGGACTGCTTTATTACTCATGGTCCTGGTTGAAGACGTAATTTTATTAGCTGTTTTGGTTCCTTGTGCTTGGGTCTCAACTTTTTCTACTTCGGACTCTTGTGTGCTTACTACTTTCATTTTGCTGTTGGGTAATAAGTTCTCTTCCAGAGTAGGTTCATAAATTTGACCTCTTTGGAGGATTTTCTTGGGTTGAGCAGTTGAAATGGGCTTACTCTTAGATCTTAAGTTATACTTGGGTTGGATCTCAACCATTATCATCTCAGTTTCTTGTTGAGATTCACAAAGGTCAGTATGATCACTTTCTTCACCCTTATTCGACAATTGTTGCATGTTTAGAGATTTTTCATAATCTTCTCGAGTCAGATGTGGTTGTGTGCAGTCATCACTGAAGTTTGTGACATCATTATCTGAATCTCCGAAGTCTTGAAAATCGTTCGCTCCTATAAAATTTTCGTTCTTTAAGGGAGCTTGTATTTTTTGATCTTCATTTTTTATTTGTCTTTGCTGGTTCGAGGGGTTGGGGTTCCTCTTGAAATCCTTTTTGGGGAAAGAATCATCTTTGGCCTGTTCAAGCTCCATTATGGATATTTCATTAGACAGTTCTTTAATTACTCTGGCCATATCTTCTACCCTGTCATATGTGGATCTATTAGACCCTGATGGACCGGCTTGTTTTCTAAAGCGTTTAGTTTCTCGGTTTTCAGTTTCTACTTTAGCTTTAATCTTACCCGAAGCCATCATATTAGACTCGATTTCTACCGCATCATCCTGCATTTGGTTTAGGGTGTCTCCCCTTCTTTCTCGCAAAAGGAGTACAAAATCTAGTTCGAAAGCCCCGGCTGGCAGCGGGTTGGGACGGTTTAATCTCGGCTAGGATTTTGTTATATAGTTTGTTGAATCTTTGAATAAATTCCATGACTGTTTCTGAATTCTTTTTTCTTAAAGACACAAATTCGGTTAAGTAGTATAGATGGTCTTTTCTCTTGCCCCATTGTCTGAGGAAAGCATCTTCCAAAGCATCATAAGACAATATAGATGTTGCAGGTAGGATCTAAAACCAAGTTCGGACCTGGCCTTCGAAGGTTTGGACAAGAAGCCTCGAATATACGTCTTCATGTTCGATACCTAGGATATTTGCGAATTGATCGAAGAAATTAATATGTTCGGCCGTGGTCAGATCCCCTTCCTCGGTGAATTTTGGTAAATTTTTTATGTAATTTCCGGTAAGGTCGTGTAGAGGGACGGGCAATACTAAGGGAGCATATCTGGCTGCAACTTTCGCAAACACTCTAGGAGGGGGGGTAGGCCCTTGGTCTCCAGCTCCTCCTAGAGGGGCTCCTCCCCCTCCTCCTTCGATAAATGCTCCACCTCCTCCTATAAAACCTCCACCTCCTCCTCCGACGGATGCCATCATTATTTGTGGGAAGTTATAAAGGGGGTTTCGAAAAATTAAAAGTGAATCTTTATTTTCTTCGTGAAGAAGAAAATCCAATGAGGAAAGTTAAGGAACGCGAGGACTCAGTTCCTCGGATTTGCAAGAGGTGAAATCAGGAGAACCGATAGGTGTGGAAACCGAATGTGTAACACACTCTTCATAATTTGGTGAGGTTGGGAAATTTAACTAAAGGAAACATGGTATGTCAACTGCCGACGAACTTTCAAGAGGGCCCTTTCCTTTATGTACTAAGGGGATTGTCGGATGAATCTCACTCCTAACTTCGGAGCAGTTTGGCGTTAAAACTTTAGTATCAAAGAGAGGACTGCGTGAAGTTGAGGGTTCAGAAGAACTCTTATTCTTCAATTGCAGGGTTTTAAGTTTGTAAATTGCAACGGTTGGATTAAGAGAGCCTCTCGCCTTTAGAATCTTCTCGGTATCAGTAACGGGCATAATCTTCTTACCATCCAGGTTTTGTCTGGTATTCCTTCGACTGGATGCCAGTTTATTATTTGTGGAGTCCCCAAGTGAAAGATCAAAAATCCTTAAAAAGGTGTGTACTCTTTGCTCACTATCAAAGGGTAACACTTTCAACGAAACACAAATGTCATTTTCCCAACGAAAAAGGTTTCGTAACTTTGGTCCCCGGCAACGGCGCAAAAAATATGTTGTTCCAGAGTCTGTACTTAAGGCTTAAAAGTACAGTGTCTAGGCATCCGAAAGTGGGTAAAGGGTAGAGAAGAGATAAACGTCAACCTTCGGTAAGGGAAACTAGGGAAGATTTCTACGCTGGCATTGTCTAGCTTCCAACTGTTCCTGAAATGTTATATCCTGTTCAATTGCTGCCCATGAACATTTGAGATCAACCCGGGTAGTAGCTGTTTTAAGAATAGTGTTGAAAAGGTTTAAGGAAATGTGCGTTTGATTTGATAACCCAGGTTCGATGTTGGGCCGTGTTGGTACAGGGACAGTCATGGAGGAACAGTGAAAAGGGAAAAAATTCAAAGAGAAATTAAGTGTTGTCTCAATTTGGTCGTATAAAAGAGAATTCACGGTTTTGAAAATAAAATGGGGTGCAAATTAGAGGCTCTTTCCTGTAACTGAGTTATATCTTAATAAAATGTATGGGGTGGGGGAAAAATATTTAGTTGTCTATAGTGTAAGGCTCCTATCAAGGGAGAATCTCACGTATAAATAGGAGAGGAAAACTGTAAGGAAATAACCTGATGTAGCATAAAATATATATAGACTTCTGAAAGTGTTGACTGGTCTTACACCTGCTGATAGATGGTACAGAGGAAAAACAGTAAACAATTACAGAAAACCAAAATTCATTCGCTATAGTAGTGGTCGTACTAAATTATAACGAAGCATTCATCAGTTATGAATATGAGATGAAATGAAATATGAGATACAAGAAAACAAACTCATAACACAGTCGTGACAGAATTGAGAATCTTCAGTTTTTCTTTGTATTAACTCTCAAGGTGTAAAAACTCTGTTACAATCGACACAAAAAGGTCCAGCCTTTTTCTTTTCTTTTTGTGGTATATTTATACAGTTTACAATAAAATAGAATCTCAATCGTTACAAAATTTTGGTTATGATAGGGAGGAGAGAAATCGTTCCATTTCTTCTTCTCTGTCTTCACTTGGTGCTAGACGTTTGTCCTCGCACGTGCTTGGTATAGGTGGCACATCTTTCAATCAGATGAGATATTAGCCTCGACGGTTATGCTTGACAGCTGGCTTCAAAAAAGTAACATTCTCGGGCTAATTGCGACAACCTGTCTTCCATCTCTCTGTCTATGATGTCGATAGCGCATAATTGTGCACTTGGTTTGATCATACATTTGTCTATTTGGACTATGTCTGCCATAGTCACTTGGGAGATCTCGGTCGAATCCCTTTCTTCTTTTTCCTTTAAATCAAGCAAGATTTTTTCCATATTCATTTGAATCACAGCCTCGGCACTACCTCCACTATCAATGCCTAGAAGATCCCCATCTATAGAGCTGAAAGCCTCTTCCAAGCCATTTGTTACCTTTTTGGCTTGCAGCTTGCCTTCCAAGATGATGTGCTCCCATTCTTTCAATAGAATGTTTCCTCTAGTCTGCTCTGAAATGGTGAAATTGGGAGTACTTCCCGAATCCCTATTGTTTGTGGCTATCACAGCCTCTTGGAAGGCGACCCATGCTGCTCCAGCTTCCCTTTCTCTAGCAGATAAGTTCTCCAAAACCTAGTTGACTAGCAAACAGTTGTCTTGGATCATTTCTACCTTGCTGAGTAGATTTCATTGGGCCACAGAGACTCTGCCCCAAATATCCATCGCCTGGGACTAAAACATCCTGATATCTATCACCTTGCTTTCGGCGATTTCCACCCTAGCCTGCAGCTGTTGGATCAAATATTTTTGCTGACTCACTTGCATCTGACCATCTTGAACCACCAGCTGCACTTGTTCGAGCTTAGACTTGCGCAGCTCTATCTCATTTTTATTGGCCAACCTTGCTTGCTCTATACCCACACTCGCCGGGTCTTTAGCGGTCTCCGTTGCTGTGGCTAGTCTAGCTTCCAAGGTCTTGATGAGGCGATTCTTTCGTTTCAGCTGGTTTTTAGAAGCCCAACTGAAAACTGATTCGCCGAGGCATATGCTCCTAATGTCCCTACTATCTCAGTCGCGAATTGTTCATTTTTCTTTTCCTTCCCATCAGTTATGACTTTGTATTTCTTGGCTATCGACTCCCCTTCCTGGTAAAATTCTCTCTTTACCACTTCTTTTCTCTTCTTATCGAAGAAGAACTCATTCGGAGGGAGTTCTTCTACCCTTATAGGCCTCAACTCTTCATTGAAGATCCATCCTACATCAATATTTCCCTGAGTCAACTGCAAGGGAGTAACTGATGTGATAGGTTCTCCAACCTGCTTTACTGATTTTCCCAGAGTAGTAACCGGACTCTGCTTCTTCGGAGGGTCGGGAGTCTTTATTTATGCTTTTGGACTCTTGGTTTGCTCTCCCTCGTCTTGGTGTTTTTCTTGATCAGGGTTCGCATCCTTAGAGCCTTCGGCATCCTTTTGTTTCCCCTCTGCCGTACTTGGACTCTCACCCTGCAACACTGTGGGTAGGCAACTGCATCGATGTTCTTGGAACTTCAGAACATTAGCTCTCTCCTCGGGTGCCAAGGTTTGTATCTTAGCTAGAATCTCAGCATAGGACCTTGCGCCTCGGAAAATGTCATCCGAGGGTGAATTCTCGTGCTCAAATCTCTTGAGCCCGCAACTAGCCAAATGATTGTTGACAACCCTTTGCGGATCGTGTTTTTTGTATTGAATGAGGACCAAATTTAGGTCCTCTAGGGCTACTGCCTCAGCTTTGGCATGCCCAAAATCTAATAGAGAATATGAATTTAAATGAATAGGAAAAGGTGGCCATACCTTCTTTGAATATCCCTTAAGCTCCTTACTTATACCACCAATTACTGTTTGTCTAGCAACCTCACGACAAGACAACTTGTCGGGAACGAACAATGGCAGTGCATGCGGGGGAATAGAATCCCCAAAAACTCTGAGGTATGAAAATTCAGCTTCTACATACCAGCTGGCTATGCTGCTCAGATTTGTCACTATACTATCCGAGATCCTGGGTGGCCGGTGGCTGAAAATAGTGACATGTAGGGGTACCATAACCCAGTTAAAGATTTCATATACATAATTTGCCTCTTTGTTTTCCCACAATTTCGCATGGTAAATGTGGATAGGCTCATCTTCTGCTGGGGTCCAACTCCAACTCATTAAGGGAAATGGTGTTAAAAAACACACAATGTCCATAATGTATGCAAACATTAAAAATGAAGACGCCTTTCCGCCCTCTTTCTGTGCCCGATACTCTGTGATTTGACTGGTCAAGCTATCGGACAACATTTTCGCCTAGTCGAAGGAACTGCCTTTGGTGAACTAAAACATTAGAGGCACCCATGGAAGATAAAAATGTGAGGTGTCTTATTTCCTGTATAGCGTGCATGTCATCATAGCTACATACTTGTACTGCGGTTCTAAGGAAGCTATTGAATATATGCCATGGCTATCAGCACTGAACTTCATGGCATGCAAAACCCAATCTCTTATTAAGATGGACATGGTTTTATCATACTGTATACATTCCTTCTCTTTGAACTCGTCCAATAATTCCGCGCCATATGTATAGTCGGACGTTGTAGGCAGCTTATACATGGCTTGCAGATGTTCGGGCCTGAAAGTCCTGATGGTGACTTTCTGCTCATTCATGATGGTTCTGGTTGGTATGTCCAGATGGTCTAATGCCCATCAGACCATGTCATAGTATGGAAGAAATCGTGGCCTGGCTGCTACTTTGTGCATTCCAGATTGAATGATGATCTTATACTTGGTGGTTATGTCATCCTTTTCATTGTTGTTGGATTCGTCAGAATAATCCACCAATTCGGCCTGCAGAACATCTGAAACGAACGACTAATTCAGGACTGAGTTGATACTTCGAGGCGAAGTATCAACAACGTTGTCAGAGCCTTGTCCCGAAACCTCAACACTAGATTTGGATGCTTTTCGTGGAGCCATGGCTAGAGATTGTGCTTTAGCTCTTATGCGATAGAAATACATATACATACATAAGTCAGTTTTCTCAGCGATAATGTGCTCTGCGTAAGAATTTTTTAAAATGCATGACAACTCTTATATATATTTGAAAACTCGGTACCTTTTAGAACAGGCCTGTCAAATCATTTTTAGAAATAAATTTCGCCATAAAAATACGATCTTTATTCATCGATTTGCCCTATTTCCTAATTAATGCCATAAATTTTGGCGGTTTGAAATGTCAGTTGGCATATGGAAGAAATAAGGTTACCTCGTAAATCGTGGAATCATTGAAACACGGGATAAGTATTGATTTATCTTAATTAATCTAGTTTTACCAACGTTAATCAATATTTTGGTACTCGTTATATCGAGGATTTTACTTTAACACTTTGAACCTCTAACACCCGAGACTGCGATGATCGATTTTGGTTAATAAAAATGTAATCGTGATTAGGGGCTCAATTAATTTCATAGTTATTATATTCGCCATATCGCGACTCAGAGCTTCGGAAATAAGTTTCCGGGAGGTTTGCATGCCGAGCTGTGAAACCGTGAGATCGTGATAATACGATTTAATCAAAAGGGAAGATAAACTTGGATTAAGTGATTAATTAATTACGTTCATATCCTTATCGTGATTTCGCGAGTCGAGGCTTAGACCGTGTAACTTTTAAAAAAGAAAACGCTGAGTGGCGAATTGCCGACAGAAGGTTACCATGGTTTAGCTTTTTACTTTTAACCTTGACACGGGTTACTAAAATAAGGACTTCGTAGTCTCGGCTATCGGGGCTATGACAATAAACTTTTGGATTTGGTGAGTGACGAGGTGTGAAAACCTGATGACGTTTAACTCATGGTTTAGGAAAACTCTACTCCCGTTACTACCCTGGGTGAAAAATTAGAACGATTTCACCGTTTCGTTGCTCGGGACGTGTGAACTACGTGATTTATAGCATCCGACCTATGAGATCCTGAGGTAGAACAAAAAGAGGAAACATTTTTACGAAAGGTAGGACTCGCCTCGAGAGTACAATAATCATTGCTATTTGCGTGATAAAGCTTCAGAGATTTTGAAAATACAATGGGAAAATACAAAAACCATCTTTCGATTTCGAGTATAAAAAATGAAATTTGCAGCAAGATGAAAAAACAAAGGCGGCTCCAAAAACATGCATCCGCAAATGTGCGTTCAAGAAAGCTTCTCACAATTCAAATGCGAGGGTTGCCCAAAACTACTCTGTCGTGGAATATTTGGCACAAACCCCTTGCACGATGTCCACTTTGGAAGTCCTTCGGAGATGCCCTTCATAGAGAAAGGCTATGTTATCTTCCTTGGGATCTGTCGAGACTTGTAATCCATGAGTGATCATTCTCGATCCAACTGACTTGAAACCTCATCTCCCTTACCATGTTGCGTTTTAGATAGTAGTGGATTACAGCATGAAATAATTTACTCGCAATATGTTCCGTAGGGTGGTTGATGAGGGTGCCTCGACTTACGTGATGTCATTGGTGTGTTGGAAGGCCATTGGCCAACCCATTTTGTCTCCATTGCCTACTTTTCTTACTCCTTTCAACGATTGTTCATTCAGACCACATGGAATCATACCTTATTTCCCCATGCAGTTAGGAGGGAAGACCATGTGCATCGAAGTTGAATTGGTCGATGCCCCTCTCGAATACAACCTTATGTTAGGAAGGATTTGGAACTATGCAATGCATGGAGTGGTTGCCACAATTTTTCGGGTCTTGTTGTTTCCACACGAGGGTCAAATCATGACCATTGACTAGTTGTCCTTCTCCTGTCTTGACCCTTCATAGGGGGCATCCACGGTCTCGATGATTGATAACCCTCAACCCAACAATGTCAATGTAGGGGTTGGTTTGTGTCCATCATTGATGGGTACTTTCAATTACCCACCTCCTTATGGTGATGTCAAGTTTATATCGATTTCCCCCGACCATCCTAGGTCTGAAATCTTTCAAATGTCATCCTTCCGAATGACTTACTTTCACAATATGTGGACTCTTCCTTCCCCATCAGCCTTGATGGAAGGGACAGGGCATTCTAGCATGGCCATGCCATTGTCCATGATAGAATTTGCATACATCATTGTCCATCAAGCTTTGACTGACCCCGATCCGACTCTCGCACAAGAGTTAGATCTAGTTCTCGAACCTATTTGGGCTCAAGGTTCCCTAGCCACTACAGATTCTTTAGACCTAGTCTTTCCCTCAGATGAGGTGATTCTTGAGGAATTAACTGGTCTGGACAGACCCTGGGATGATCTCCATCACAGATCTTACTTTCTCTCAGAGTTAAGAAGAATAAAGGCAGGTGAATCTATGTTGACTATGACTGGAGATAGGCCTTGTCCTATTAATCCTATGGCTACACACATAGTTTATGCCGAGGGTAATAAGGAGAGTATCACTAAAACAATCCCAATTGATATCTCCAGAACCCCTGGCATCGTGGAGAATGTTTTCATCGGAGCGGACTGCTCCCTCGAAGCGATTCGAATTTATACGAAGATGTTTAAAGAATTCTGTGACATTTTTGCCTGGTCTTACAAGGAAATTCCAAGCATTTATCCAAGAATCATCGAACATGAGATAACAACTTATCTTGACACCAAGCCGGTCCAACAAAAGCTTCGTCAGATGAATCCTCGAAAAGAAACAATGATTAAGAATGAAGTAGAGAAACTTCTTAAAGGAGGATTTATCTACCCCGTGCAGTTGAAAGAATGGGTGTCAAACCCCATTCTGGTTAACAAAAAACATGGTACGATTCATGTGTGCATGGAATTTCGTGACTTGAACATGGCTTGTCCGAAAGATAATTTTCCCACCCCATTCATTGATCAAATTTTTGATGAATGCGTGAGCTATGAGGTATTTTCATTAATGGATGGTTTTTCGGGATATAACCAGATTCAGATCAAACCCGAAGACCAGCATAAAACAACTTTATCTTTCCTTGGGGCACATTTGCTTATAGTAAGATGCCTTTTGGCCTGAAGAACATTGGAGCCACTTTTCAGCAGGCCATTTCTTTTTCTTTCCATGACCTTAGACATATATTCAAGGCTTATCTTGATGATCTAGCATCGCAATATCACAAGAGAATTGATCATCCTGTACACCTTCGACTAATCTTCGAACGATGTCACTACTATCATATTCGCTTGAATCCTAAAAAGTGCAGTTTTTGCGTGACGTCGGGTCATCTCTTAGGTTTCATATTTTTGAAAACAGGGATCATGGACAATCCTCTAAAGGTTGAGGCGATAGTTCAATTGCCTCCCCCGTGCACAACACCCCAACTTTATAGCTTACAGGGGAAAGTGAACTTTCTTCAGTGTTTTGTCACAAATTACGCCAAGATCACTAAAGGGTTCATGCATTTATTGAAAAAAGGAGTCCCTTTCTGTTGGGATGAAGTCGCTCAATGCTCTTTCGAAGCATTGAAACGTGCCCTTACATCTGCCCCTCTACTCCGGCCTCCCGATTATAATGGAGATTTCTTGTTGTACTTGGCCACTGCAGAGTCGACCATCGGCATGGTATTGGTTCAAGAGGATGATATCCTTGGGGAGCATGTGATTTATTACCTGAGCCGAGGCCTGGTTGGGCTAGAACTCAACTATTTCCATGTTAAGAAGCTTGTGTTGGCAATAATGCATGCTGTCCAACGGTTTTGTCATTATATTCTTCTTCGTAAGACCACCATCATTACCATTTTGAATCCATTTCAATATGTGTTGACACGATAGCTCATTGGTGGAAAGATCAATAGATGGATTGTAATCCTCTAGGAATTTGACTTGGATTTTGTTTCTGCGAAATCCAAAAAGTCATTGGTCTTTGCGAAACTTATTTTGAAACTTCCAATTGAATCAAGTGATGTTACACCCGAAGAATTGCCTATTAAAGGAGATCTTTTTTTTATCGCATCTTCAAACCCCTTGTATGGAGATATACTAGTCTATATCTAGAATTTGAAGTGCCTTGCTTCTGCTTCCCACGACGAGTGTCGACGAATTCGCCATCAGGCATGAAAATATCTCATACTCGCTGACACTTTGTATCGTCAAGGTGTAGATTGCATTCTTCGTCGGTGCCATATACACGAGGAAGCAGAACTTGACGACTTCCACACTGGAGCATGTGGTGGTCATTTTTCTGGGTTGGAAATAGCCCAAAATTTTCTATGAGTCGGTTACTTTTGGCCTACATTAATCAAAGATTGCGTTGAGTTGGTCAAGACATGCCACCCGTGTCAGATCTTATCACAAAAGATGAGGGAACATCCTTTTCCCATGTTTCCTGTCATCATTGTTGGTCCCTTCACTAAGTGGGGGATTTATTTTACTATATGTCACCCGGCTTCAGCCAGGGGGCATCATTATATCATCGTAGCAGTAGACTACTTCACAAAGTGGGTCAAGACTATGCCAACATTTAACAATGATGGCGGAACAATGACTCTTTTCATTTTTAACCGGATAGTAGCAAGGTTCGACATCTCGAAAGAGATTGTCACTAACCAGGGCAGTCACTTCCAGAAAAAAATGATCTTCAAGTTAACATCAAAGCTTGGGTTGAGGCAGGAACATTCATCACCCTACTACCCACAAGAGAATTGTTAGGTGGAAGCTATGAATAAGTTCCTCAATACTATTATTTAGCGAACGATCAATTCTGCCAAGTCAAATTGGCATTTGATGTTGTACTCGACATTATGGGCCTACCAAACGTCTGTAAAGATTGCCACTAGTTTCTCACATTTTCAACTCATATACGGGCTAGAAGCAGTCTTGCCTATTGAGTGCCAGATCCTGTCTTTAAAGTTGGAAGTAGAGTTACTGCTAGACACTTCACCTCTTGAGGAATGCCTATTATATCTCAAGAAGCTCGATGAGCAATGATGTGATGTAGCCTTGGCCAACGAGGCTCACAAGCAACGAGTCAAGTGTCAATATGATCGATTCATTCATCCTTGAATTTTCTCTGAAGGTGATCTTGTCCTGGTCTATGACCAAGACAAGGATCCCCTGGGGGTAGGCAAGTTCAAACCCATGTGGTTTAGACCTTTCATTGTGAAAGAGGTCTTAAATAAGGGCACTTATTGTCTGGTTCACTTTGAGGGAAATTCCTTGGCATAGCCTAGAAATGGGGTCTACCTCAAGAAGAATTACTCTTAGGTTGGTTGCCTAGGTGACTTCTTGTACATATGTATAGTTCATATACAATTTTTGTCTTTTTTTTTTATGGACGTGTTGTTATTTATGTCATCTTTTTCATTGTGGCAGATGTCAAGTGAATCTAAGGTGTTATTTGTGTTTGCAAACAATGCTAACCGACACACTCGGAGGCTTGCTTCCACAGCTTGGGTGATTTTCACGCCCCAAGGCCAGTTGTTATCTTTCAGAGGTATCTATCTAGGTGACACCACAAAAAATGTTGCCGAGTACAGCGCAGTAATAGAGTTGCTTCGTGACGCTTTGTCACATGGCATCTCTCACCTCTGGGTCTACTTAGATTCTCATTTGGTTGTGTCCTATTTAAATGGAGTTTACTGCATTTATGATCCTACTTTGCGCTGACGTTTCCTTAGGGTACATCTCTTAGAATGTTACTTTGATTACATTACATATATCCATGTTCCTAGCAGATTAAATCAAATGACAGATACTCTAGCTAATCAAGTATTAGATTGGCATGTTGCACACACATAAAAAGAAGCAAACACATACACATGTACATACATCTGTAAAAAATGTGATCCATAAAGACAATAAAAGATGTAAATACACACACACACACACACACACACACATATATATGTCAAAAAGTGTCAGAGTACATAGGTGTGCGTGAACACCTCAAAAAAAATATCTGGCATACATCACGGGGCTTATGCACTAAAAAATATACAAAAATTTCTCTCGGCACATAATAATTCAAGCCTATATAAGCTTGGGGCCTATCGGCCCTGCCGTAGTGAACGACGACGTTAGCCAAATGCTGAAAAATTTGGACCCAAGTCTATGGCACCCCAACTACATGAGGCTACATGGATGGCGGGAGATCGTCAATCTCGGGGATGGGAACTGTATGAGTGAGCACGGTGAGGATCCGCTCCACTCACCTCAAAACTCTCTCAGCCTATCCAGCTGGAGGTTCCCCTGTGGTTGTTGGTCCGTCGACTACTGTTAGTGCCGCCTCTGGTCGAGGACGTCTTTGAGTCCTCACGAGTCTGTCGGGCACATTGGTCCCACATCTGTACATAACAGATACATATATGTCAATACTTTGATGCATATAAAAATGATAGATAACTTTAAAAAACATGTGCCTATGTTGGCACAGGGGCAGACCTAGGGTTCAATGCTTCAACAACGCACCAACAAAACCCTAACTACCAGCCCTTTAGGCAAAACTTGTGAAGCATATGAAGTCTCACCCAAGGTAGAGGTAGGGGGGGTTGTAGGACTCAGATGTCTGCAACCTAGCTAGGACACAGATATGTGATTACAACACCTCAACAGAGCACTTAGCAGTTGTTATTCATCAGTACTTAATCTTAGTTCATAGCGTAGATAAACCCTAATTACAGAGCAGCGTAGTATTCAACCAGATCTAACACATTCAAGCACTAAGCACATTAAACTAGATCAGATCTAACATTCACTCACATGGCTAAGCACTAAGCTATCATATCAAATACATCTAAAAATACATTACTGCACTAAGCATAAATCATATGAACAATAAAACAACCATAATTCACAAAGCAACCACAACACAAGATATATGTGGTTCACCCACAGCCTGGGGCTATGTCCACCAACTCTTCTTCTCTTTATCGTCTTCTGTCAATCATCTACATGCATAGGGCCACAAGATCCTACTCTGCATAGGACATGAGATCTGCATGCACTCCACCAGATCCTCCTTCCTCGAGCTAGGTTACATCACAAAGCCTTTCTTACAATTACTTGCACTTATCTCTGCAAGTTCTCAACACAGTAGGCACAGAGCTAATCACATAGATCCAACCAATTTTCGCACTTAGCTCATCGACTTACAATTGAATCTTTATTACATCGCCTATATTTCTATTTATACATTACAAAGGGGCCTAAACATGGGTAAATCCATGGGCCGACATCCTCATACCCATTACATAATCCCAAAACCCAAAAAGCCCTAAAAAAGGTGTGAGATCCAACGAACTCTGCTTTGACTTTCCCTCCGCCTTCAACATCCTGTTGAAGTCCCAAAAAGTGACCAAGGTTCTCCAAAACTTGGTCGAGGGCCAACAACCTATCTCTCCTTGCTCCTCTCCAGGTGGTACGGGCATATCCAGATCTCTAGAGAAGTTGATTCCAGCATAGGGGTAGTCCTCTATGGCTGGAATCTGTCATGCCCACCAGTCGAAAAACATTTTGTAGAAGGCCTCTATGGTCCTTCCTCCCCCCGGTCATGGCAACAGTACTGCCCATCTACATACTTCTAGGAAGGATTTCACATGCCCCCATACAGTCTCTCTGGGAATTAGACTGGGCATCCTCTCGGAGAAGAACGAGCATATGATGGTTCCAAACCCAAAGTTCTTGTTGCTACGCTCTTGACAATGTGTCAACTGCCTCTTCATGCAAGTGAGCATGGTCATGCTCCAGTCGTAAATATGTGCATGTAGGCACTGAATTGCACAATGCATGTGCGCTCAGGAAGCTTGGTGTAGGGTTGCAGATACAATGATTCGCCCAATAAGCAATAGGATCACCTTCAGTGGCAATTTGTTGATCTTGTTGATGGGAACTTGAGAACCTACTTTCTCAGTGCCAACCTCGCAATGCATTTCGATTTATTATGCAATCTTGAAAGGCCCAGGGGGAAAGGTGTGTAGGTCGACTAGTTCCCCTCTCCTCGAGAGGCCAGTCAAGAAATATATGTCCTCATTCGTTTGAGTCAATGACTTCCCCTCTATCATAAAATCCTCTGCGGATGGATGCCAATAATCCACTAGGGTGTTCAATAACCTAGGCTATGCCCTCATAAATGGACACTAGAAGAACTTCCAAAGCCCACATTGTTTTAGTGCGACAATGGCAGCAGGGTCCTCATCGACCAAGATATCAATCTCCTCATGTTCCCTATCCCTCTAGTGGACATACATCATGTTCCATGACAATTCAAAATGGAGTTAGCTCTTGCATTTTTATTTTTT
>JASDQU010100599.1:72330-83851 GCA_032191745.1 Picea mariana | reverse complement strand
GCCCAAAAAAAAAAAAAAAGAATGCATAAAGGAAGAATATAATTGCAGAAGAGATGAGTTTTTAGTTACTTGGTCCGAGTGGAAGTTCGTTTCGTCCTCTGAAGCTCTCAGAATCAACTTCTTTAGCAAAGGGGTCTTTTTTACCTTCTGGTTAATTTTCAATTTGCAATGGTGAAAATGAGTTGCCAGCTTCTATTTATAGACCTTTTTGGCCCTTTTTGCCACTTTTTGACCCCCTTTGTCATTTTTTCTGGCTTGGAAATCATTTGATTTTGCTCGAGTTTCTTTTTGGATGTTACGATGCACTTTGCCTTTTGGTTTGGTAACTTTTTGGGAGATGGGTCACTTTTAAAGGTCCTTTGGTAAAAGTCATTTTTTCCAACTTGTTGCATATAAATTAGGATTCCACCTCCACTTTCTACATCTCGTTGTCTTTTCCTCTTTGCCATAGGATCAATCCCATCGAAGTGCGACATAGAACCATCATTGTTGCTTTAGAAGTGTTGTTTTTAGGTGGTAGATCATATGGATGCTCTAGATAGATCCTTGTGCATTTTTTGTGTCCATGCTGTCTATAATGACTTTAGGCTTAGGAGTCCTTGTTATTATTGTCATGGTTATGAGATTGAGCCTCATTCATCTAATGCACCATCACTCTTGGCCTCATTTTTAGGACTCCCAAAATGAGCACACTTTGTTATCTTTCAAGCTCGCTTTGAAATCTAAAAGCAACATCCGATGAGATGACATTTATTCTTTTCAATTTTGTCTAGATTAACTGAGAAAAGTAACCTCATGGAGTCTTATTTAAGCCATTTTAAGACTCTCTAAACATGAAAATATTGTCGAGTGATATTGTTTCTCTTCATGCTCGCCAAACTCAAATTTGAAGGAACGTCTATCCGGCGGTAGTTTACCCCTTTTTTGGTCTAGATAGTCAATTTTATGAACAAAGGTATACTCTACGAACTTCGGTTCGCTAGAAGAGTATTCTTAGGTATAAGTTTAACCCTTTTTCGGGCCTGAGGGACTAAATTTACGAAAAAGGAACATTCTCCTTGGTTATGGTTTATCACCTTTTTCGGGCCTTGGGGATTACCTACGAAAAAGGAACCCCCATGAAGTCCATATTTAATCTCTTTTCAGACTCCCTAAAATTGAAAAGATTGTCGAGTGACCTTGTTCCTTCACACTCGTTAAATTGTTCTAGAAGAACATCTACTGGCATGAGTTTTCCCCTTTTTCTAGCCTGTAGATTATGGAGGAAAAAGGTACGCCTTGAGAGATTCGTCTTGATGGGAGAGTTCTCCTCAGTAAATTTTATACTTTTTTCGAGCTAAGGGGACTAAATCCAGAAAAAGGTTGTGAGTCCATATTTAAGATATTTCTAGACTCCTTAAAATTGAAAATATTGTCGAGTGATCTTGTCTTTGTCACACTCGTTAAAAATGGTTTTGAATAGATGTCTTTTAAGTGCTAGTTTACCCCTTTTTCAAACCGACTAGACTATATCCGAAAAAGGTACTCCTTGGAGTCTTCTTTTACATTTTTTTCAAACTCTCTAAATGTGAAAGAACTATAGAGCTTACCTTCTTTGGGCTCGTTAAAAATTACATTGAAGGGGGTTTCATTGTGTCTTGTTTATTGCATTTGCATCTCTGTGTCTTTGGCCTAATGCCAGATCCATGTTGCTCTCAACTGAACCTTCGAAGAATGCCTTATACGCAAGCCTTGTAACACTTTTCCTCTATGACCTGACACCTTGACCCATGGAGGAGTTTTCCCCGAGTGTCCTTTTCCTTCACATGTCTCCTTGCTCTGAGCATTAGTGTGTTCCTTGCGCTTGGAAATAGTATTCTTTCTTGTGACACTCATTCCTCCTTTGTAACGTAGCATTCTTTTATTCTTTTTCAAGATCTTTAAAAAATTGAAAAAGACAAAAAAATAAAAAAAACTCAAAAAGAGGGGACGGGAAATATATATTACTTTTTGGAAGCACAATGATTCGCCCTTGGACAAAGCACATCCTTTCATTTGTTTGTCAAGCATTGGGATTTAATACAACCTTAGGAAGATGTTCTCACGACATAGAGTTGTGTCCTCCTCCATTTGGTTACTCTTCCAAACACATGGAGAGTTTGTGTTGCCTCCTGCATCGTGAACTTATGTCAATGTCATGTTGCCTGAGTCTGATCATCTTTCATGATTTTTTCCAAGGGAAGTTTCACCCAACCTAAGTTGGCCTTTCTACAGTATGTCTCTTGACCTCATGACCCAACCATCTTGAAAGTCCAATCAAGTCCTTGCTCAAAATCAATGAAGTTATCTGCCTGATCATCGAGATCCTCTTATCTTTTCCCAACGAGTCGCTGAAGACCTCTGGGTAGTGAATTCATACACTCACATTGCACTCCTACTCGAGTTGTGAAGATATTGAAGTTGTTTCTCAAGCTATGAAGACCTCATTGTTGTAGGAAAATCTCCCTATGGACAAGTAGATCCCCTCAAAGAGCTAGACTCTTAACTCTAAGACAGAAAGTGCTTATCATGGTCACTGACTTCCTTTTAGATCTAGGTGGACTAGTGTGTGAGAAGGAAGGAGAAGAGGAGTACCTTTAATTGACACTTGTCCCTGCACGCTCCGAGTTGAGCTCCAATCTTTCGCTCCTCGATGAATCTTGTAGACAAACAAAGTACGACCACTTCCTACTCTATCAATATTATCCCTAAATAGATCTATCTACTAAAGAGACAAATTCATGTGAGATTGAACATGAATTAGAAAGAAACAGGCCAAGCAAATTAAATTAATGAGGACAAAACATTGCTTACAGCCATGGATGGATTGCAACAGTTTCGTCAAGTCCTCCTTGTCTACCCCTTGCTCAAAAGATCCACGATACGAATGATGATAGCTTCACTGATTGATCCCTATGAGATCATAGGTCTCTAGCTTCCAAATCACCTCTGTTCTGGCACCACTTATGAGATCATAAGTCTGGTGTAATTCTTCATTTCCATCTTCTTTTACCATTAGAAAGATTGCTGATATATCCTTGGAGAGGCTTTAACCACTTGAGATATCCTTGGGGAAGTTGAGGATTTGCCTCCCTCAGTTGAGGATCTGCCCTAAGATCATGGATTGATTGAGGATTCGAACTCAACTGACCTCCAAGAATGAATGGATTCTTCCCCCATTCATCTCAACCACTTAACAACTGCCCAGAATAGGTAGCTCTCCCTCAAAAGGACCATCAGAGCGTTGTAGATCTCCCTAGTAGGATTTAGGGGGGCACCAACGCTTTCAAAATCCATAGATCTCCCTCAAAAGGGCCAGAGGAGCTTTATAACGCTCCCAGACAGTGTAAGGGGGAGCATCGGTTCTCCCAGAAGAGGTATAGGGGAGCGCTCTCCTTCGAAAGCTCAGTTTTTGAGGTGCTTTCAGATGGCAAAAGGTTTGCAAGCTTGCTGAATCATTTCTCCTCTTCCAAATCAAATGTTTGAGGTGTTTCAAGTGTCCTCCTCATGTCGTTATAGGCATGACATAGGCATCATGGCAGTATGCTTCCCTGAAACTTGTGACACTTGTGAGCAAAATGCAACACTTGTGACCTTGTGAGAAAAATGTGACACTTGCGACACTTGTAATGACGACACTTGCGACACTATCGAAGTGAGTAATTTTGACATGTAACAGATTTCCCCCAAAAGTATGAAGTTAGAAGACAGGAACTGATAACTGAAATGCTTTGTAGACTTTCAAGCAAGGGTATAGATGTAGAGAACCTAAAAAAAGCTGCACACAAACATCCAACAAATATTATGACATGTTTCAAACCCAAGGCAGGCATACCTATGCTTGGGTGATCAAGACTTGCAACATATGGCCACCATAAAATACACTGCGGATCCATAATTGTATTGATAAAAAGGTATAGCCACTGAAAATACACTATGTATCTATACTCTTATGACATGAATTGATCATAGCCACGAAGAATACATAGTGGATCTACAAGATGAAAAGACATAGCCACGACCAATACAAAGTGGATCTATGTAACAGTATATGTGTCATTGTTCAAAACAAACTCCATCGCAACCTGGGAAAAGTACATATCAAAGTGATTACTCAACCCAGGGTCTTCTTACCAATCCCAATGTAGTATGAATCTAACCATGTGAATAGATGTCCTGATGTCGAACATGGCAGAAACCACTTGATTACCGGTCAATGATGTAAACCGTTAACAAGCGCGAGGGAGATCACCATTAATGTCAATGATTCCTAAGGTACTCTAGTACATTCNAACCTGGGAAAAGTACATATCAAAGTGATTACTCAACCCAGGGTCTTCTTACCGATCCCAATGTAGTATGAATCTAACCATGTGAATAGATGTCCTGATGTCGAACATGGCAGAAACCACTTGATTACCGGTCAATGATGTAAACCGTTAACAAGCGCGAGGGAGATCACCATTAATGTCAATGATTCCTAAGGTACTCTAGTACATTCCAACGAATGTGAATGGATGAGCTAGAGTCGAACATCCATGGAATCATCCGATCAGAGGTCAGTGATGTAAACCCACTGTCGGATGTGAGGAGGCCTGCCATTGAGGTATGCAGGTCCCAAAGTACTATATGGTTTCTAAACCTAGTTGGGGATAATGTGTTGAAGTCAACAGGAATAGGCTCGTCGAAGGAAGGCCTTAATGTATCCCCCATCAACGACACGAAAAAGACATAGAGATGTAATTGGTAGGTCAAATGGACATGGAATGACACGGGTTTTGAGGCAAGATATTTGGGATGGCTGACTCTAGAGGCGGATACTTCCCTTGAACACTGAGGCACAACAACAAAACGTGACATGGACCAAAACTATGCAGTGGATACTGTGACGTGTGTCGGGTGACCCAAAGGAGTGAAAGGAACTCAAAGGATTCGCTTAGTGTAGAGGTTTAGCGGATTATGATGCATGCAAATGACAAAGTACCGTGTTCAAGGGCGACTTTAAGAATTGCTTGGTAATGTTCTCAAGAGACTGCTTGGCTTGCTTCTTTCAAATTTTCCCCCATCCAGATAGATGAGTACCTCTTTTTGATTTAATGAGCTCGAGGAGGATAACACATGCTCGATATAACTCACCTTCGGTAAGTTCCTCTTCTTTTGTTTAACGAACCAGAAGAAGTAAGGGTTCGGTCCCGTATGGGCCTATCTATGTGTGTTTCAGAGAGTCCAAAGATAGAAAACTCGAAGGTTTTTTGGGATTATAGAGTTTGGAAAAACACTTAAAAGAGAACTCTCTCAGTTCCTTTTTCGTACAGTAGTCTGACGAGACCGAAAAAGAGATAAACTATCGCTCGAAAGATGCCCTTTCGAACCTTTTAACGAGTGTGAAAGGAAGCAAGGTTACTCGACAATCTTTTCATATTTAGAGAGTCTGAAAAGAGTTTAAAGATGACTCCAGGGGGTTCCTTTTTCATGTATCCATACAGGTCCGAAAAAGAGATAAAAGTATACCCGGATGCATTCTCATGTATTTACGAGCACGAGAAAGAACAAAGACTAAGCTCGGTATGCCCCTAGCTTGAAATCTAGTGACTTGACTCCATAATGATCATCAAAGGCTAGAGACATGCCCCCCCAAGCTTCAATTCATTCACCGACTTTAAGGTTGTCACCAATTTCTGTGCTAGATGGAGAAAAAGGATACAGGTGGATGAAATGAAGGTTCAAAAATGAGACTTAACAAAACGCTCGACTCGACATCTACGAGATCTGACGAAAGACTCAACTTAAAGGGAAAGGCAATTGTTTCATTTTTTGACGAGCTTGACATAGGAAAATAACTATGCTCAAGGTTCTAGGTTCGATCCCCAAATGGTTGTTTCATTTTTTAACGAGCTTGCTACAGAGAAGAAAACTATGCTCAGGACCTCTGTTTCATTTTTTAATGAGCTTTCCACAGAGAAGAGAAACTATGCTCGTGGCTTCTTCTTGATCACGGCTTCCAAGAGGATAATGCTCTGGAAGGATACCATGTCAAGGGACAAGACTCGGTCATGGATTCCAAGAGATATTCACTGGATGGAAGAGAATTACTCTGGAAGGAACACACGTCGAGGGTCTCGGCAGGGGTAAGGAGATTAGGCTCCAATATCCCAACCGAAGAGATCACCATGTCAACTACCAGATCTAAATCATCAGAAGTTGAAATCATGGGAGACAATGCCACATAATTGACATGCGGCGAAGGTGATACTATATGCATATAAGAACCACTTAGGGAGGTAACCCAGTCAGGGCCGATGAATGAAAGTTGATCAATAGTCACAATTATTCCATCGTGAGGGAAATATATCACACGGAAAAGAGTGGATACAATAGCTTTCATGGTATAGACATAATCCCGCCCAAGGAGTAAAGCGAAATCCAAGGGGTCTGGGACTACCATGACATCAATAAAGACAGTTTTCCCTCCCAAAGTTACAGGAAACTAAGGAAGGATCCCTAAAGGTTGACTGGTTCTTCTGTTAAAAACCAACAGATTCTGGGTAACCGGCACAAGCTAAGGACAACCCAAAGCATGCCAAGCAATAGAGGACAAAATACTAACGGACGCACCTTCATCTATCAGCGTTTGAGGAACATCCCAACCACAAACCTGTACTGTAATCTAGAAAGCAATGTGAGAGGGAAGACAAGGTCCAATTAGCGCACCCCAATCAAAAAGGATGGCCTCGTTACTTGGAGGGGGTTTCGCAGGAGAACGAGGAATGTCCCCCAGCACGGTAGAGTCTATATTAACAAGAAAAATGTGGGCAGTATCGGGTTTACTCTCTAGAGGGAGAGTAGGATCGACCAATGGTGGACTTGGACTAACCACTTTGGCACTCTTCAGAGGAAGAGTGGGACTGACCAAGGAAGGGACTGGATTAGTCACTTTGTCACTCTTCAACGAAAGAGTGGGATTTACCAATAATGTAACCGGAACAACCACTTTGGCACTCTTCGGATGAAGGGTGGGACTGACCACGAAAGGGACTGGATCAGTCACTTTGTCACTCTTCAACCAAAGAGTGGGATTGATTGATAATGTAACCAGAGAAACCACTTTGGCACTCTTCGGATGAAGGGTGGGACTGACCAAGGAAAGGACTGGATCAACCACTTGGGCACTCGTCAAAGGAGGAGTGGGCTCGACTGGTGACAGAACCGGATCAACCACTTTGGTTTCATTCTCCAAGGGAAGAATGGGGTCGACGGGTGGAAATGGATCGACCGCTTTGGTGTCACTCTCTAACGAGAGAGAGGGATCGACTGAAGATGAAAAAAAATCGACCACTTGGGTTACACTCTTTTCATGAAGAGTGGGGATGATCGATGACAGAGCTGGATCAGCTACTTGGGTTTATGGTTCAATCGAGGAGGAAACTAGATTGACCACCTGATCAATCAGACTGACTGGGGATGGAACCAGATTGACCAGTCCATCAACCAACGATGGGTTGGAGGAAAGCTTACGATAACCTTTTGGAAGTTGAAGTTTTTCCAANAGAGAAGAAGCCTCATCCATACGAGGACAAAGGTGAGAGTAATGATCACCTTTACATAACATGCAAGGGAACTTGACAGTTTTCTTCTTCTTACCAACCTTAACATCACTAGTTGATGGGGTATCATTGGTATGAACGACAAAGGATGATGACGTGGAGGACCACATTTCTAAGACCTGGGTGAGACCAGGGAAATCCCTCAGAAAGTGGTCACCCTTACAAAGGCTGCAAGGGAATTTGGGTTTTGGATTCTTCATTTTAATCTTGTTGATCGCATCAACACTCCTAGTACTATCAATAGTAATTGGTTGCTTAGAGCCAACATCGGCTGTTGTTGGGGCCTTGGTCCTTTTCGAGCTCTTCTTATGCTTCTCTTTCCATTTATTCTTCTTTTGATCAACCTAGCTACTTGATTTAGAGCTTTCACTAGGTGAAGAAGGAGAAATGGAAAGAGACTTGATGGGCGAAGAAGGCAAAATTTTGACATGAGGTTGATGTGTGGGTGGTGTACTAACATCTAAAGTATTAGGTGTAGCTGAAACATTGGGAGGATTCGGGATTACCGAAGTGGGGAACAACCAAACTGGTAATCCAATAGTGAGTCCTGGAAGACTCAGTGTGGCAACATATGGAGGACCAAAGTTTTCAAACGAAGGAAAGGTATAAGGTTCCCCAGGAGAAGGGGTTCCTCCATTGGTACTCCCAGGATTTGATGCCATTAACACTGAATCGACCAAAGGTCCACTAAGTAAAACAAACAACACATGCTAAGAATCTAAGAAGCAATCAATCAAACAAAACCTTCCCACGATGAAACCACTAGTTGGTGATGAAATCCAACATCGCGAGATCAAAATAGGAAGGGGTGGGGATAGAGTGGGTGGATCAGTTACGTTGGTGACCTACTTAATGGACTTACGCCTTGGTGCAAGCTTCCACGCAGTAATTGTGGATTTACCCTCCAAGGAGCCCGAGTGAGTTTGACCAACATCTGTACCAGGTATAGTGAGACTTCCCTTCACCGTCACCTTGTGTGAGACCCTAAATATTATGGCTACTAAGGTCACCAACTCGTAGTCATCCCCTGGGCGGGTATAGTCGACAGTCCAATCGGAACGTATGGGCAGGATAACAAGTTCGAAATCAACCCGAAAGGCTCCCACACATAATCATGGGTATACCTTCCAGTGACCCCCAATATACGATCCGACCACTACAAATAGTTGGGCAATGGAGGGATAATCTCCATAACTCACCCGAATGCGACCTCATGCATAACCCCTGTGTGAGAGGGGGATCCCAGGAAGACTAATATGACAATTGGATTTAACTCTCTCTACCGCAAGATACTAAGTTTGTTTGATAGCTTTGGAAAGCTATCCTTTCAACCTATTCCAAAGCCCTACACCTTAAACTAATGTAGGTTTGCTAACAAAGATGTAAAAATGCTGATAAATTTTAGTTAAGCATTGATTTTAATGGTTGTTGTTTACTCAGAGGGTGTACGAAAGTGAAACTGATGGAGTGATGACTCAATTCCCAAAAATATGCATGAAATATGATAAGAAATCATTTCTTTTCAATGAATACCTATTTAAGGGAAAGAAAAGGATTCGTTTCCACTATCAAACACTTGATAAGGAATGCCCTCAATCAATTCTGTTCTCAATCAAATCCAATATGATGCTACAACATTTCAGAAATGCAAACTAATATGCAAACTAATCATTAAGATGTACTTTTATCATTTGTATGTGAATGATGATCAATTCAATGCAAAAAACTTGTCCTACCAACTACTCTTTTAGATCAAGGAGATTCAGACAAGAATATGCAGATTTCGCACAAACAACACACCCTTTTTTTGCGATCAAACAAGAGAAAGAAAACCAAAAACGCAAAAGGAAGGAGAAAGATATTGAATCATATGACCTCAAAGAACCAAATGAGAAGAGTTATAGACTTCTAATGTCCTTCAACAGAGTTCCCACTCAGTCGGATAGGAGAGGAAAAAACAGTGGATCGATTTCAATCTCTCAACAGCAAAAACTCAAAAATAATGAAGAAGGGCATAAAAACTGAACAAAAAGGTGTTTACTTCTCAATATGAAGGATGTCAGAGGTCAAGGGAAGAAGCATTGAATCTCAGAGCAACTTAGCAAGTGAAAAAATAGGATTTTGACCTCTAAAAAATGCAATTTTTGAAGAAATTTTGGGCAAAAAGGGCTGACGCTCTGGTATAAGGGCCACTAGAGCATTATAGCACTCTGTCCAACAACTTAAGGGAACACTGACGCACTGTTAACAAGGCAGGGGAGCGCTGGAGTCCTAAAGCTCACAAAAAGTCCAAAAAAAAAAAAAATTCAGTCAAACTGTGACAGTCAAGCTGAGTGTGATAGGCTAAGGGTCCAATCAGCAAGTGCAACCAGATAAATGGGGTGAACAAGGTCTGAAAACAATCAAGGGTAAGACAAGGTCTATGAGGAAAAAATCAAAACCAAAAAGTTTCGATTCGTCCCCAGTGGAGTCGCCAGTTTCTGTTGTAGGAAAATCTCCCTGCGGACAAGTAGATCCCCTCAAAGAGATAGACTCTTAACTCTAAGACAAAAAGTGCTTATCATGGTCACTGTCTTCCTTTTAGATCTAGGTGGACTAGTGTGTGAGAAGGAAGGAGAAGAGGAGTACCTTTAATCAACGTTTGTCCCTGCACGCTTCGAGTTGAGCTCCAATCTTTCGCTCCTCGATGAATCCTGTAGACAAACAAAGTACAACCACTTCCTACTCTATCAAGATTAGCCCTAAATAGATCTATCTACTAAAGAGACAAATTCATGTGAGATTGAACATGAATTAGAAAGAAATAGGCCAAGAAAATTATATTAATGAGGACAAAACATTGCTTACAGCCGTGGATGGATTGCAACAGTTTCATCAAGTCCTCCTTGTCTACCCCTTGCTCAAAAGATCCATGATCCGAATGATGATAGCTTCACTAATTGCTCCCTATGAGATCATAGGTCTCTAGCTTCCAAATCACCTCTGTTTCGGCACCACTTATGAGATCATAAGTCTGGTGTAATTCTTCATTTCCATCTTCTTTTACCATTAGAAAGCTTGCTTATATAGACTTGGAGTGGCTTTAAGCACTTGAGATATCCTTGGGGAAGTTGAAGATTTGCCTCCTTCAATTGAGGATCTGCCCCAAGATCATGGCTTGATTGAGGATTCGAACTCAACTGACCTCCAAGAATGAATGGATTCTTCCCCCATTCATCTCAACCACTTAACAACTGCCCAGAATAGGTATCGCTCCCTCAAAAGGAACATCAGAGCGTTGTAGTGCTCCCTAGTAGGCTTTAGGGGGGCGCCAACGCTTTCAAAATCCATAGAGCCCCCTCAAAAGGGCCAGAGGAGCTTTATAATGCTCCCAGATAGTGTAAGGGGGTTGGTGCTCCCAGAAGAGGTATAGGGGAGCACTCTCCCTCAAAAGCTCAGTTTTTGAGGTGCTTTTAGATGGCAAAAGGTTTGCAAGCCTACTGACTCATTTCTCCTCTTCCAAATCAAATGTTTGAGGTGTATCAAGTGTCCTCCTCATGTCGTTATAGGCACGACATAGGCATCATGGCAGTATGCTTTCTTGACACTTGCAGCACTTGTGAGCAACATGCAACACTTGCGACCTTGTGAGAAAATCGCGACACTTGCGACACTTGTAATGACGACACTTGCAACACTATCGAAGTGAGTAATTTTGACGTGTAACACTCATCTCCAGCCATTGGGCGATATTGGCTTCTTGAAGATGGATACTATACTTGTATATCTTTGATTTTGAGATGTAGATCCATTGTCTATTTCTCACGGCTACACTTTATATAGTTATATGAAATGGATCTTTAGTGGATTTGATTGGCAACCATGATTTATTTCATCCCGAGCATGGGTATTCCCGCCTC
>JASDQU010100599.1:45301-72310 GCA_032191745.1 Picea mariana | reverse complement strand
CGGCACCACTTATGAGATCATAAGTCTGGTGTAATTCTTCATTTCCATCTTCTTTTACCATTAGAAAGCTTGCTTATATAGACTTGGAGTGGCTTTAAGCACTTGAGATATCCTTGGGGAAGTTGAAGATTTGCCTCCTTCAATTGAGGATCTGCCCCAAGATCATGGCTTGATTGAGGATTCGAACTCAACTGACCTCCAAGAATGAATGGATTCTTCCCCCATTCATCTCAACCACTTAACAACTGCCCAGAATAGGTATCGCTCCCTCAAAAGGAACATCAGAGCGTTGTAGTGCTCCCTAGTAGGCTTTAGGGGGGCGCCAACGCTTTCAAAATCCATAGAGCCCCCTCAAAAGGGCCAGAGGAGCTTTATAATGCTCCCAGATAGTGTAAGGGGGTTGGTGCTCCCAGAAGAGGTATAGGGGAGCACTCTCCCTCAAAAGCTCAGTTTTTGAGGTGCTTTTAGATGGCAAAAGGTTTGCAAGCCTACTGACTCATTTCTCCTCTTCCAAATCAAATGTTTGAGGTGTATCAAGTGTCCTCCTCATGTCGTTATAGGCACGACATAGGCATCATGGCAGTATGCTTTCTTGACACTTGCAGCACTTGTGAGCAACATGCAACACTTGCGACCTTGTGAGAAAATCGCGACACTTGCGACACTTGTAATGACGACACTTGCAACACTATCGAAGTGAGTAATTTTGACGTGTAACACTCATCTCCAGCCATTGGGCGATATTGGCTTCTTGAAGATGGATACTATACTTGTATATCTTTGATTTTGAGATGTAGATCCATTGTCTATTTCTCACGGCTACACTTTATATAGTTATATGAAATGGATCTTTAGTGGATTTGATTGGCAACCATGATTTATTTCATCCCGAGCATGGGTATTCCCGCCTCRGAGAGACAATTTTTATTTTGCAGATGGCACCTCCCGAACTTTGGTCCCGTGATCACTCGTTTCGTACATTGACGAGGATTTTTTGATGTATTTAGGACATCAKATGCTCTTCTGACCTCACACATTAGGGGGTATATGTTATAACCCTAAATTTCTTTACATACACATACCTGGCCTTTGGCCCTCTTACTTGCATTTTTTTTCCAAGCCACCACTGAGTTGCTCTTCTAAAAAACCCATGTTTTGAAGATGTACATGCCCTGCACCACTAATTCCCACATACATACACTTTATGCACCACTACATCCTACGTACGTATGCATGTTGCACCATTACAGGCCGCGTATACTTGCAAAAGTTACAAAAAATAAAAAGTTGCAAGTAATTCGTTGAGATTATGGGCTATTGGGTAGTTTCCCAACTAATCCACTGCCTATAGCCCATCACCCAACCAAATAACCATCTTTTTCCCATATAAAAGGAGGTTTTGGGGTCTCATTTTACATCTAGAGATAAGAACAATGAAACTCTACCCATTTCACATCCCCTCCTTGCCCAAGTTATTGCATCCCTTTTGTGAGAATTGCCTTTGCATTTCTCCATTATCCCTTCTTCCTCCATCAGAACCCATTCACTTCCCAATAAGAGATTAGAAGGTTGAGAGGAGAAGTTATACAAAGGTGCACTTGGATCTTGGTGAAGAGGATCCCGTACTAGGTTCATGGAGTAGTAGATGACTTTGGTTGTAAAGGTATAATCATTGAGTTATTAATAAAATAACTATTTTTCCTGTCCTAAATCATGGTGTATTGAATGCTTTTGATGGTTTATGTTTTGACATTATAACATCTAACCCTAATTTGTATATGAATAGCATGCTTGTAGCTTTTTTCTTGTCTATCTTTGAATGCAGGCCAGCCTTGGGAGGAGGCATGCAGTCAACGAGGCTTTCAAGCATGATGGGATCATCACCAGATGCAGAGTAGAAGTATAGTTACCCGATCCCTCTCATCTTTGTTTTTCTTGTATGAGTCTTGGGTATGTTTGGGATAGTTAGAGAAGTAGTTGACTTTTAGATGGTTAATTGATCTGCCTATATTATGAACCCTAGTGTAGTCATAGGGGGGTTTTCTCGCTAGCAGAACCCCCTCCAAATAACAAAATACATTTCATACTTTACAATTAACATCCTAATAATGAATACATGATCGCTTATATATAGCTATTCACACTTGCACATGAGGCCCCTTTATCACTATGTCAATGCTATTACATATGTATTTACACATTACATGTACATTTAGGCCCATATATGCCCCCCCTTGAGGTCATATCATATACATTTAGCCATATATATGCCCCCCTTGGGTCATAACATAGTACCCTCCTTCAAAAATATTTGTCCTCAAAGCTTTGCATTTAAAGGCTTCACATGTGATGAAACCAAGTAATATGATTTTCTTATGTTCCTGCTTTCTTCATTCCATTGTTGATGATCTATCCATCCAAAATCAATTATTTTCGGTTTTAATCTTTGGTGTCTAGTTGTTTTTTAATTTTCTTTCCTTTGATTCCATGTATTTTTGTTGAAGCTTCTCCAATTTGTAGTCATTGTTGGTCTTTGATAATAGCTTGTCGAAGAGTAGTTTGGTGATGCCTTGTTCCATGAATATTGACAATTATTCCATCTTCTTCCTTCATAATATTGATTTGGCTTTACTATCTTCCTTGGAATTTTTCTTGGTAATGAGGGTGTTGATACAGTTTCACATTTTATGGTCTTCCTTCACTTTGCACATACATTTCATCTGTCTTCTTTTTAGTGAAAATGGAATCATCAATCATCTTTGTTTGGTCTTTTATTAGTCTAACCTTCAAGATAATACCATCATATTTGGCATGTACATCCTCTATATGGAGTTCAACTTCTTCAAGTATATTCTATTGATCTTCTTGAATCTTTTCTTCTTTCTCCTTTTGAAGTTGCAATGTGATCCCATCTAACAAATTTTGACGTCCTCCTTCAATTATGGCTTGTATTTCTAATTTTACCTTATCAGTATTTAATGATTCCTCAACCTTCATGCAAATTTCATCTTCCATTATTTTGGTAGATTCTTCATCCAAGATTCTTCTTTCTTCTTTATTTTGACAATTCTTATTTTCTTCTTTCAATATCTTAACCTCATCCAATATATTTTTATTATGGATTCTTAATCTACATATCTCTTCATCTTTCATTTTTAAATCTTCCCTTGACTCATCATTTTCCCACTTTGATTTACTATTATTTTCTTGCTTTAAGTTCTTCACCTCCTTAATGAGTGATTCATTAAGGGATTGTATCTTAGATAGATCCTCACCCTTGTTCTTAATCTCTTCCTTTGCTTCTTTTAATTCATCTTGAATTCTATACATTTCCTCCATTTTTGTATCCATAATCTATTTATTTGAGAAGAGTTTTTCAAATTCTTCCCATGTGCAGTGCCATCTAGTATTTTGATCAAGACTCATCCACCACTTCCAAGCTTCATCAAAAAAATAATTTCTCGCCTTCGAAGGAGTCATATTATATTCTTTTACCAAACTCAACCATTCCATAGGATTGCTTTCATCTTTATCTTCATCTCTTGTAAATTCAGGTATTTCCATTGATTCTTAAGTGAGGTCTAATCCCAACCCTTAAATCACAACCTCAATATATTAAGGATAAAGATATCAAATAGTTGCAATCCTTGTTCCAATATTCTCTTATATGTATTATCTTTCCAATGGATTTTGAATCCATTCAATCAGACATTCCAAGCAAAAGTTATGATAATTTTGAGTGAACATACCTTTGAAATCCTGATTTGGAGTCTGTCCTCCTAGCCGACCTTACTTATGATGTATCTCTACAATTTCAGTCCTTCTCAGTCTGAAATTTAGACCCGTAGTACTCTGAAATTTCTTCATTTCAATTCCATAGGTATGACCAATATTGGATGTGCCAAGTGGAAGTTATGATAGCTTCCCCACACCTTGCTGATTTTTGTCCTTTCTGGTAGAGAGAACTTGTACAACGTGCCCCATTCACAATAATTGATATAAAAATTTTGAAAATTGTACTAGACATACTATGGCCAGTCCGCTATTCAATGCAATTAGTCTCACTCAATTTGGATCCTCTATGAATAAGTTATGGTTGTTTTACCTGGAACACATGTTTGAGACTAGTCAATCGGACTAGTCAAATATCCTATCTTCCACATGGTGTATCTATAAAATTAGGATGACCCATATGTTGATAATTTTATCATCGACACCTTGATAATTTCTATGAATATCCTCCATATTGCAGGTCTGAAACGTTACAGAATTTTTTTTATATCGAACATTCTGCGATGACTAAATTCAGGATGATTCCAGAGCCCTATCTTACAAAGGCTATATCTTTGAAATTATAAGGCCTCAGGAGCTGAAATTTGAACCCCATGTACCTTGATCCGTCTGATAAATATACTCTAAGTGGTTCCTTCTTAAACGTCGTAGAAAAAAAGTTATAATGAAAATTCCAAGGTCTCTCAGATGCAGAAGCGAAACCCCAAGACCTTGAGCTCTGATACCAAATGTTATGATCCAAATGCTTACAAATATCATAATATAACAAAATTATACACCATGTACAAAATTGCAACGTGGAGAACAACTCCAATATAGATAAGTTACACAATAACTCCTTATAGAATAGGGAAACCCCCTCCAAATAACCAAATATCTTTCATACTTCAAACTTCACTTCCTAATAATGAATACATGATCTCTTATATTTAGCTATTCACACTTTCACATGAGGCCCCTTTATCACTAGGTCGACCCTATTACATATCTATTTACACATTACATGTACATTTAGGCCCATATACGCCCCCCCTTGGGGTCATATCATATACATTTAGGCATATATATGCCCCCCTTGGGTCATAACATCATATAAGGAGGTACTCCCCCCTCCGTATCTCGGTATTGTATGCATTTTCTGTATTTTGTAGAAATAGTTGTAGTTGAACTTCTTTATTTCCAACAATTCCTCTATTTAACACCTTGCTGCAACTTTGGTATTTTTCATTGTTGCAACTCCTATTGCCACAACTCCATGCTAACATTGCAAAACCCTGTTTTCTAACTAACGAATGTGTAGTTGTAGCATATCTTATACATTTATTTGATTTTCATTAATTCTTCTATTTAGTGCTTTGTTGAAGCTCTAATATCTCTTTTGTTGCAACTCTTGTTCCTGCAACTCTACACTCACATTACAACATTTTACTTTATGGATAAAAAATGTTTTGTTTGTAGTTCAGGTTAGTTTATTTCCTTTGTTTACAACACCTATTCTTGACACAATGTGGTTTGATTTCTACAGATTGAGGTTTGTTTCATTTCAGTACATGAGCCATCATATGTCTGTCACATTAATCAAGATCATTCTACTACTTAAACAGGTCACCTTTGATTCCCATGTGATTTATTCCCTACAACATTGATATTTACTCTCCTACAGGTGTGAAATTTAATTTCTTGCAAGAGTGATATTTACCTTCCTCGAAATGTGACATTTTCTTTCCTGCAAAAGTGTGTTTCTATTCCTACAAGTGTGGATTCGATTGTAAGAATGGTGTGGTTTAATTTAGTGACTTGATAGAGAATATTTATATCTTCCCTTGTGACATTCATTTGAAAGTACTATAACCCATCGACAATTATAGAATCATACTTGCATATATGGTGCACGGCAATTCATAAGTTCTATAGGATCTCGGATTGATAATTAAATGCACAACTCTTCAGTTGATCACTAAATTAATTGGGAAGTGATTGAAAAGTTCGACATTTTTTACGCCATGTTGGGGATATGTCGAAAGTATAAATGTTGTTTAGTTGTCATTTACATTTTCGTTACAGTAGATTGAGTGATATGATTTTTTTTAGCAAATTTTAGAATGTCTTTATAATCTTTTATATGCATAGAGTTAGGGATCAACAAGGTAGATTCAACAGTTTATCCAAAAACGCCTGTAAAAATAACAATGCAGGTCATTCCCAAGAGGAAAAGGAGAACAATTAGTCAGATTATTTGAAACCTACAACAAGTTCCCTTGCCAAAAAGAGACTTGAGTCCTCTCCTCAAGAATCTGAGACTGTACAAGTTTCCATAAAAATAAAATTTCGTCTTTAGAAGATATGATTAGTAAGTAGTACCACTCTTTTGACTAGTGGGAAATTCCCTCTTGCAATAGGAGATAACTACCCGATCACAAGCCCCAATTAGACTTGTTTTCATTTGGGATGGTAGTTTCCAAATGAATATGTGGGCTCGGCTTGCCACTTATGATGTTTTGGTTTTCATAAAGAGGCTTGCTCGTTTTAAGCTCTCAACTAACTTGTTCTATATTTACAGAAAAAAATACTAACCTATCAACCCTATCTGGAATGAGAGCAAAGCTAGAAAAGTGTAGAAAAGAAAAATATAATCTCAAGACTTAGAAAGAATTCATCACCTTAAGAATACTTAATGCACAATAACAATTAATACTAAAAATATATAGAAATAATTACATTTGTGTATTGATAGACGAAGGAAATAAATATAATGTTTGGAAAATAAAATTAACATAGAACACTAATCTAAGAGCTTATTTTCCAAAGTGATATCAGTTCATTTACAACCTGCAAAAAAATTATTTGATTGAAATGTGTTTCTATTGGCTAATATGAAACAAGTATTAAGCTAAAGGAAAAAAGTTAAATGAAAGTTCTAATTCTTAAAGACTCCCCATTTATTAAAATCTGTTCAATAATTTTCCAAAAAAAATAAATCTTAATGTAACTTCCTTTACTTAATATTTAGTTATTTATCATAATGTAGTAGTGACAAAATAAATATTATATGATTATGTAATGAGAGAACTAATAATTAACAAAAATGAAATAAAATTATCTCGTCTTCATTCTACAAAATGCTAACCAACAAGAAATTTCAAACAAGGATCAGATTAAAACTGATAAGAATACCAACTTCCGCTCTGATTTTTTCTTGAAAATACAAGAGAGATAAAGTATATGATAAAGTCTTGAATATAAATACCACCTAACCCTGCAAACTCGTGGAAATGCTACCTGGCATCCTTCCTTTGCATTCTTGCATGGATACAATCTAACAACGTGGCAGAACCATTTATATATTCTCGGGCACCTTTATTGCCCATGGGCTATACCCGTGTTACAGTCAGAAACACGTAAACAATATGTCAAAATAAAATTATAAAAGACCAGAGATTTGCAACACATGTAAATTTAGGGTTTCTAAAAAGTGAAATTGGGGTTTCCATGTAAAAATAAGTCATTAGGCCATGCAAATAAGGTTTATGGATAAAAGTACTGTGCACAAAAATTGGAGCTAGATAGGTTATAAAAATAAATAAAATATAACCATATAATCAAATTCTACGCTCAGGTTTCCAATGATGATCGTGTTGCTTTTTTAACTCTAAATGTACACACAACCCATGTTCAAATAACTATATGAATTATGGAGCGTCATTTATTTCAATGTGCTTATGTGTTAATTTGGATTTAAAGAAAAGGTGATTGGAGCATGGTGATATTGGCCAAGGAACTTGCATAAAGAAGAAAAAGAAATGCAAATAGAACTTAGTTTGAATTTTAATTTACAATATTTGGAGCTCAACTCAACGCATTTAAGTGAAATTCAAGAATCTATAAACTTTGAAAATCATTTAAGGATTTTATTATATCAAATAGTGAAAAAGTGTGTAAAACTTTGTTTAATGAAATATTGTGCATTATGAAAAGTTATACTTTGCTCAAAATAAAAACTTGTTCAAGATATAAATTGAATTTTAAATGAATAATCAAGTTGAATTATTTAATTTTGCCAAAGAATACAAAAAATAAAAAAGGCATTGCTTTTTAATAAATGTTAAATGATCATAAAAACTAATGTGTCATTTAAATTTGATATAGCTGAATTTCTAGTCGTTTAGAGGTATTCTTTTAAGGCAAGAATCAACTATTTTATAATTTGACTTTTACTTAAATTATTATGATCCATAAAAGTTCTCAATTAATTCATTTATGCATCAAAGATTAAAACCTGACAAGATTGTTGAAACATTATGCTAATCTAATTTTCGCAAATGGAGGCATGGAAACAACTTAAAAATTTCACATCAATATGCAAGTATTGTTGAACAACCAAAAAACCAAAAGACTCAAACGACGGAGATAAGATAAATCACCAAATCCTCATCTCACAAAAGATAATCCAAAGAATTGTAAATAAGAAATGCGCAAAACCAAATACCAAAGAAAGGAGAACTATCATACCATCCTTTGAAATCAAGAAAGACTAAATCAAAAGGAAATGGAAGGAGCGTTTTCAAAATTTAATGCGGGGCCTTTAATTTTTGTAAAAATTAAAGTGAGTTGTTGAGGCCTCAACACACTCCCATGAGTTCATCTTTCCTAGCTCTCCGAAAGCACCTTCAAAATCAGAAGATAGCCCTCAGAGGAAGATTGCACACAAAACTATCAAGGAAGAAACCTATGCCTCTGGATTACTGATTAAAGGATCAATTGAGGAGACAAAAATGAATAATATCCCTCATTCATCCTTTCTAAATTTTCATGTTCTCTCCAAAGATGACCCCGACACCTTCCTGTTTGAATTCAACATGCTTTGTAGAAGTTATGATTACATATCAGATGCCCATAAATTGAAACTTTTCCCTACCACACTCAACCACACTCCACTACGTTGGTTCATGGGCCTTGGTAAGGACAACATCTACACATGGGATCAGATGACAAAAAAATTCCTGGAGTACCAAGATTAATGTAAAGACAAATAAAGGAGGGATAAAGTATTTCAAATGACACAACATGAAGATGAGAGCCTTGAGGATTATTTCAAAACATTCAACTATAATTTACATAGGGAAAGGTAGGGAGCTTTGGCTCCTGAGACATGACATGTCTTATTCTTGAGAGGAATACAATATGACCGTGTTGAACTTCTCAATTTGATGGGTAGAGGAGATATCTCCCAACAAGATTATGATGTGATCACGGGACTTCATCGCAAATACTCCAGAGGTACTTCAAAAATAGGCAAGAGACCAAGATATGTATTGACAAGGACTGGCAAGACTGATGCGATTGGAGTTACAAAAGAAGAAATTGGGAATATGTTAGAGGATTTCAAGACTGATATACTCAATTCCTTAAAATCCCAGTTAGACACACTGCAAATTAAGAAGAAGAGGGAAGAGGTAAAACTAGCTTTGTCCATATTTTTTCCAAAATCTAGAAGGAAACACATGTTGAGAGAATGTCCATTAGACCAAATTGAGGTTTGTGGAATATGCAGTGAATACCATGCTACCAACAATTGTCCATCTTAGCAAGGATTGAAAGATGTCTACCAGAAAGCTGAGCAAATGGAGTAGCTATGCTTTGTTTCTCAGAAATGACCATGGAAACCCAAACCTCAAGGTATGGTTCAAGACCAATCTCAGTATTTTAATTCATATTGGACTAACCTTTCCATGTAGTATACTTATTAACCATGGTCTCTGCCAGCACAAGCATGGGCAACTCCTCCTCTAAGCTAGTTCTAGTAATAGGGGTGGAGAAATCCCACTTTAGTAATCCCTCAACATGTCATAACACAACTACCCATGCAAATTGTTCGCCCTCCACATATGTCGACATCCACATCAGCCCTTCCTCAACCACAATTACCTACACAACCTATTCCTAACCCTAACCATGAGAGGCCATGCCAGCCAAAAAATGTTGATGAGCATGCCACCAACCCTACCTATTCCATCTTTTTCCTAGACTTCCATGATATTCATCTTCAATATGGAATGACACTAACCAAATACTGACCTCCTGTTCATATTGAATATTTGAATGAGGATGTCTAGAATGAAGAACCATAATAGGAACAATCTCATGAACCTTTGAGATCCGACCACGCTCACACTAAAACCCAAAACCCACCTTATCCAGAAAGATTAAACCAAGATAAACCTGCTACTCAGCTCGAGTTTGACTTCTTGGGGGAACTCAAGAATGTGTGTTTTAAAATAATGTTTTTTCAAGCCATAAAAGATGTTTGTATCTATTCAAAATAAGTATGAGAACTTTGTTTAAGGAAACTCAACAGAAAAGGGAAGGATCCCCAAATTGTCCATGTTATGGGTAAGTTGTCAGACTTAATTATGGGGGGAGTTCTTGCAGTAAAATACTCTAACCCAGGTATCCTGGTAGTTAATGTGTAGATTAATAATACACTCATTACCAACACATTAATTGACTTTGGTGTTGTAATTAATGTCATGATGGGTGAGACCATGGAAACCTTAGGACTCACCAGTCTTAGGGAAACCCCAATAGTACTCCAACTTGCTGACAGATAAACTATCAAACTAGAGGGAATCCTGGAAGATGTAGTGACCTCTATAGATTCATGGAAATATCCTATCGATTTTATGATCCTACAACCCAAATATTCTCTAGGAGGGTATCCTTTAATATTGGGAAGGCCATGGATTTCCAATACTAATTATTACATCAGTTGTAGGTCTAGAAACATGAGCATTTCCCATGTAACTTCTACAAAAAAATTAACCTTATATCCTCCCGCCAAACCCAATATAAATTTTAAAACACCACTGCAAGCCATTGGAGAAGATAGTGACGAAGAAGGAGAATCTCATTAATTCCTCTCTATGGATCAGTACCTAGCCATCACAAAGAAAAATAATAATAATGAAATCAATGATTTCATAGCCTCTTCTTCTCCCTCAACTAATTCACATGTTCTTGACCATGTTATGGATCCAAAAACATAGGGTTGTCTTACCTCAAAATGTATTTCACCTTTAGAACTTGAGTCTTCAGCTGAAGAAGACTAAGTGTCCACCAAAAAAACTATAGAAATCATCCCTAGAAGGACTTTGAACATCAATCAGGTGTTGAATGAACATAAAAGAGAGCGTCTGGTGAATGTTTTGCAACATAAAAACAATGCCTTCGCCTGAGATTACTGTGACATAAAGGGAATCCATCCTGACTTGTGCACACACCATATATACATTAAAAAGGGATTTAGATCCATCCACTATCCCTAGCACAAGATGATTCCAACATTGAGGGATATAGTAAAGTAAGAACACTAGAAATTGCTCGCAACCAACTTTATCTATCCAATTTCTGACAGCAAGTGGGTCTCCCCTCTCGTCATTGTACCAAAGGAGAATGGTAAATGAAGTGTTTGTGTGGATTATCAGGAACTCAACAAGGCAACACACAAGGGCCATCTTCCATTTCCATTCATCAACCAAGTCTTGGATACATTGGCAGGAAAGAAAAAAAAATCTTTCCTTGATGGACTCAGTGGACACAAACAGATTTAGATCACACCTGAGTATGAAGACTAGAAAATTTTTACCTGTCCATGGGGAACATTTTCCTATCTTGTTCTACCATTCGGGTTATGTAACGCTCCTACCACCTTTCAAAGATTTGTAATTGCTATATTTTTTTATTTAATTCATGATTGTGTGGAAATTTATATGGATGAATTTACGACATATGGTGGTGAATTAGATGAGGCATTAGAAAATTTAGAGAAAACGTTAATAAGGTGTAAGGAATATAATGTTGGCATTAGTAATGTGAAATGTACAATGATTTTGATTGATGGCATTGTATTGGGGCACCATATCTCGATGATCCGAAAAGATCTTTTACAGATTATGGTTAAGTTTTAAAGCATGAGTTCATTAACCATTTAAGAAATTGATGAAAGAGGAAGAATTAATGATGCAACATGGTAGCCATAATAAGATATACAGATCTAGAAATAAGCACAAGAATCAACAAACCATAACAAAAAAATTTCTTAACAGAGTTCGGAAATATCACCTACGTCTCTGGGCCTTTGTCTCAGTGGGTGAGGCTTTATTATTTCTCTTAAAAGATTCAAAAGTACATCTGAAAAGTGTCAAATGGATTACAAAATAGTCTGGTTGTGTTCTGCTAGAGCTCAATAACCCAACACAACTGATGACACTAAAAACGTATGAACGAAGCTCCCGAAAATGGCCTGCAAAGTTGCTCTCCTCAATGGCTTCCTTGCAGAAAAATGGCTTTGACTGTCAAATTCCTCAGCATTTCTCCTCCTCTGAACCTCTCCAAGGTTGTCAAGAACCTCTGTTTTATATAATCTTGAAGTTGGCAACAACCTCCCAACTTCCCCCCAAGATCTGGCCTAAAAAAGAGCTCTAGATCCTCCAATAATGGCCAAAATCCCCCCAAATAGGCTTAAAAATCAATTAAAATCTTAACATATAGTTAACAAACCCAAATTTGGGAATAATACAGAGCGCAACCCCCTATTCCAGTGGTCCTGGTCATATGGTAGACTCCATGTGTCCTTGGGCTGGCTGGCGCGTTGATCTTTAGCCCCTAGCCCCTGACCCTTGGTCACTGGCATGGCCATATGGCCTCACCCCTAAGATCCACGCGCTCGCATTTCGTTGGGCCCCTGGTTCCTAGTGTCCGGTCATGCGCCTTGGTCGGCAAGCTAGCCCAACCAACTGGGCGCTATGCCCACAAATCCGTGCCAAAAGGTAAAGCGAATGGTCATGTGCTATGGTTACATGGCATAATGTTTGCGCCAGGGGCTGGGGCTAGGTCCCAACCCTTTTTTTCTGTCGAAATTACTTTGAACACAATTCAAATAATACATTTGGATTGTGCATAACAAGAAGCACCGTGGGCGGGCTGGTAGCCCAACCCTGCCAAGTCACTCCCCCCTACTCGTAGGTCACGAATTCGACTCCTGTGGAGTCCATAATTTTTGCCAATACTAACCAATGGAGGGGTGCCATGTGGCATCCTATGATTGGGCCATGTGGCAATTACATTCACCCACTAGAAGACACATGTAAAATGATGATTCAACCACGTCTGCCACACCTATCTAGTAAGCATGCCAAGTCACTCTACGGTCATATGGCTTGTACGGTCAGCTGCCACGTCAACACTATACAGACTATACAGTAAGCAAAATTTTGCTTGTTTGGAAAAACAAAGAGAACGCGATATCTTGCTCATACGAAATTTGTTTGAGCTCGTTCAAGTTGCATTGTGTTCATAACGACGAGGCCTACACACATCTGTTTTGAAGAGATTATGAGAACTTTAATTTTTAGGCCTTCCTAGACCCATTTTGGTTCCTGGATCCATTTTGGATCACACCTCCCCACTAAGACTTTTTTGTCCTCCAAAAGGATACTAACTAGTCATCAAGTGCGGTATAGGCCACCCCACTGGCTCTTTGTCTTTAATTTTTGTCCTGTGCACCTGTCTCATCAAGATCAGTTGTAAAAAAACCATGACAACTGACATCATATTGTTAGGCACTTGTAGTTTGTCACATATTACTGAAGCCATTACCATCCACGTTGACAACATTAGCAATCATAACATCATAAATATGACTACAAATGAGCTAACATGTTTGTAATACTTACATGATATTAGCTTATCTTGAAGCAAAGTGTTATTGATCTTCCATTCTACAATCATCTCACATTCTTGCTTAAGATCAATTGCTTGATTTGGGACAATTATAGGTGTGTTGCTTGCATGAGCTGCCTTCCTTAATTGTTCCATGGTTTGAAGAGATTGATTTTTTTTTAAGTGATGAGCATGTACACCATATTTCTTGCCTGCTTTGATTAAGTGATATTGATTCTCTTCCCTGTAGAAGATTTCTTTGTGATCGTACAAATAAGGACTGCCTAAGACCATTCCACATTCATTGGGTGGAATCACATCACATGTTACCTCATCCACAAACTTTGATGATATTGCAAACTTTAAGGTGTATTTCTTTGTTATGTGCAATTTATGATTGTTGCTTATCCATTTAAGTGAGTAAGGTTTATGATGCATTTGAGTGTTTAATCCCAATTCTTTAACCACTTTCTATGAAATTAAGTTAGATTGAGATCCACTATATATCAATGTGTCGACCTTAGTATGCTTCATTATGACCCTTATGTGAAACAATTTACTTCTAGAATCATATCCATCACCAATTTTACCTGTCAAACCAACCATTGTGATTTTAGATTCATCACCTGGATCTGATCCCAAGTCTGTTGGTCATGATGTTGCTGCAACTGTTTGCCTCCCTTTCCTCTATTTGGACCACTTCGGTCTCTTCTCGGGATGCAATTGCTAGCAATGTTCATCATCATACCCTTTTTTCTTGCAATGTTTGCAAGAGAGCTTCTCTTCCTTTCTTTCCACTAAATTTTCTTTCTTGCCATTCCACTTCATTTTGTCCTCTTTTCTCAAAGACGATTCCATTGATACACCAACTTTTGTTTTCCCTGACTCAATGCATGTTTCTTGAATAGAAACCTCATCAAGATTAGTAGGTCCAAACATAAATACCGTGTTACGAATGTGTGCAGTTAAACCTCCTATATACTTCATAAGAGTTTCTTGGGTATGTAATGGAATGTCTAACATTAATGCCATCTTAGGAAATTCATCTATGTATTCTTTCACTGTTTGTCCCTTTCTTAGTTTAAGACCTTGCCATTGAATTAAAGACTTCTCTTTATAACCCAAAGGATAAAATTACTTTTTAAGTGCAGAAACAAAAACTTTCCATGATGGAAATACATTACCCACTTGTTGTGTGCCATTTTGCAACTTGCTTTGCCACCAGATGAGTGTTGTGTCTGCAAGTCGAAGCGTGCCAATTTGATTTGAGTTGCCTCATCCTTGATTTGTTGCACACTATAATAAACCTCCATCTATCTGACCCAGTAATCAAGCCTCTCTGCATTGGCTTCACCATCATACATGGGTAATTCAAAATTCACATCAAGCTTAAGTAAAGCCATATCATGTTTATGTTTATGGGAATGTTTTCTTGCAATGGATTTGGATCTTGTACTTGAAAAAGAAGAAGTTGATGGAGAAGAAGGAGGTGAAGGAGGAGGTTTAGGAGGATCCTCTCCTTCTTCACTTTTGGCCTCTGAAGATTCACCTAGAATTGGTCTCTTTCATTCCAAGTAATCGTCATATAAAACCTTCATCATCTCCAACATGGTGAAAAAATTCTTTCGAAACTCTGCCTCGTCATGAGAAAGTCCCTCTTCTGATTCCATCTTCTCACTTTGAGAAGTTCTCTTTCTCAATCCAATCTCAAGATTCTCTTCAACAAGCTCTCCTTCACCAAGATTCATCTTTTCCCTGGTAATCCTGCAAACTAAAAAACCAACCGTCAACTAGCTATGATACCACTTGATCCGAAAAGATCTTTTAAAGAATATGATTAAGTTTTCAAGCATGAGTTCATTAACCATTTAATAAATTGATGAAAGAGGAAGAAATAATGATGTAACATGGAAACCATAATAAGATATACATATCTATAAATAAGCACAATAATCAACAAACCATAATAGAAAAAGTTGTTAACGGAGTTTAGCAATATCACCTACGTCTCTGGGCCTTTGTCTCAGTGGGTGAGGCTTTCATATTTCTCTTGAAAGCTTCAAAAGTACCTCTGAAAAGTGTCAAATTGACTACAAAATGGTCTGATTGTGTTCTTCTAGACCTCAAGAACCCAACACAATTGACAGCACTGAAAACAGATGAACGAAGCTCCCGAAAATGGCTTGCAAAGTTTCTCTCCTCAATGGCTTCCCTATATAAAAATGGCTTTGACTGTCAAATTCCTTAGCATTTATCCTTCTCTAAACCTCTCCAAGGCTATCAAGAACCTTTGGTTTATATAGGCTTGAAGTTGGCAAAATCCTCCCAACTTCCCCCCAAGATATGGCCTCAAAAAGAGCTCTAGATCCTCCAATAATGGCCAAAATCCCCCCAAATAGGCTTAAAAATCAATTAAAATCTTAACATATAGTTAACAAACCCAAATTTGGGAATAATACAGGGCTCAACCCTCTATTCCCAGGCTCCTAGTCATATGGTATACTCCATGTTTCCTTGGGCTATTTGGCGCGTTGGTCTTTAGCCCCTAGCCCTCGACCCTTGGTCGTTGGCATGGCCATATGGCCTCACCCCTAATCTCCATGCGCTCGCATTTTGTTGGGCCCCTGGTTCCTAGCGTCTAGTCACATGCCTTGATTGGTGGGCTATCCTGGTCGACCAGGTTCTATCCCCACAAATACGTGCCAAAAAGTAAAGTGAATTTTCAAGTGCTATGGTTACATGGCATAGTGTTTGTGCCGGGGGCTGGGGCTAGGACCCAACCCTTTTTTTCCACCGAAATTACTTTGAACACAATTCAAATAATACATTTTGACTATGCATAACAAGGAACACCATGGGTGTGCTAGTATCTTGGCCCTTCTAAGCCACTCCCCCCTTCCCGGAGGTCGCAGGTTCGACTCCTGTGGAGTCCATAATTTTTTCCAATACTAACCAACAATGGGGTGCCACATCGTAGCCCATGACTAGGCCACGTGGCACCATTACATTCTCCCACCAGAAGACACGTGTCAAACAATGATTCGACCATGTCTACCAAACTTGTCTAGTCAGCATGCCACTCCTCTTCCACTTCATTGTATGGCATGTATGGTCGTCTTCCACATCAGCATTGTACGGACTATATGGACTATACAATCAGCACAATTTTGCCTGTTTGTAAAAATGAACAAAAGGTGATATTTTGCTCATACGACATCTATTTGATCCTGTTCAAGTTGTGTTGGGTTTGTAACAACGATGCTTATGCACACATCCATTTTGAAGCGATTCTGATCACTTTGATTTTTAGGCCTTCATGGACCCATTTTGGTTCTTGGATCCATTTTGGATCACTCAGATAAATGCATCCAAGTGGATGTGACAAAAAAAGGGTAATAGTAAACTTGTGAACTCCATGTTCGCAAAAAGAGGTACAAATTTTCTTAGGACATGTTGGTTACTACCGTCGCTTTATTGAAAAATTTCACAAATTGGTCATCGATTGTTTGCTTTGCTTAACAAAATTTATGTGTTTTTGTGGACATAAAGTTGCCATCATGCATTTGAAGGACTTAAATACAAGGTGTCTAAGGCTCCTATTTTGAGAGGGCCAAATTGGTCCCTCCTATTTCATATCTCTACAAATGCATCAGACACAACCATTAAAGTTGTTCTAGGAGAACTAGATGGAAATGATCCATACGCAGTGTACTACATCAACACAAATATCTTTCCCATATAACTAAATTACACAGTAAAAGAAAAATAGTTTGTTGTGGTAATACATGTATTAATAAGTTTCAGCATTACATCACAAAATATCTAGTGGTATTTCACATTGACCATGCTTCCATAAAATACTTAATGAACTGACCTATTACTAAAGGTAGGGTAACTAGGTGGTTATTTTTATTACAAGAATATGATGTAACCATCTTGAATAAAGCAGGAAATAATAATGTCATGGCTAGTTTTCTTTCAATATTGAGATCTAATGAGAATGAGTCAACTTTGGAATATTCTTTCCCTAATGAGAACCTATTTGCGACTTCTACTAACTCTCCTTGGTTTGTAGATATCGCTAATTACTTGGCTTCAAATAGACTTCCACACCATTTATCTCCAAAGGAGCGCTAAAATATGACTAGACAAAGTTGGAGATTCTCATGGATCGACGATTGTCTCTTCTACACAAGATTAGATCTCATCATTAGGAGATGCATGTGAGAAGATGATATCTACAAGATATTGAAATATTTCTATGATGGTCCCTGTGAGGGGCACTTTGCAGACAAGGGGACTAGGTACAAGGTACTTTATCAATAGTACTACTGGAAAATTACCTTCAAGGATGCTAAGGAATATGTAAAGAGGTGTGATATTTTCCAGTGCATGGGATGATTGGTGCAATCATACAAGATGCCATTGCATCCATAGTTGGTATTGGAACCCTTTGATAAATGGGCCCTAGATTTTGTGGGACCAATCATTCCTCCTTCTCACCATAACTCATACATCCTAGTATGCATGGATTATGTCACAAAGTGGATGGAAGCCAAGGTACTCTCGGCCATGACAGAGCAAGTGATAGGAGGATTTCATCATGAATAAATATTCACCAGGTTTGGGATACCTCATGAAATAGTTATTGATGGAGAGAATCAATTCATTTCAAGGCTCATTAAAGACTTGATGGAAAAATATAAGATCAAACATAGGGTTACTACACCATATCACCTGCAGGACAACGAGAAAGTAGAAGGGAAAAACATAATTCTTGAGGTTATCATCACCAATGCTGTCATACTACACCTCAAGGAATGGGCTGACAGACTTCCTGAATCTCTATAAACCTACTGGAAAACATGGAGGACTAATACTGGTTGCGACCCATATGAATCGGTGTATGGAAAGAGAGGACTATTGTCAATTGAAACAAAGATCTAGACACTTAGAAAAATTGTGCAACTTGGAATGGAATTATCTAAATCTCAGGAAAAGAGGCTCCTCCAGATCAATGAAATGGAAACAATTCGCTAGGATTCCTTGCATCGAATAGTAGTAACACAACATAAAATATCTTGCTGGGACAACAAGTTCAACAAAAAGAAGAAATTTAAAGCTGGAGACTGGGACTTGTAATTTTACTCGAAGTTCAAGGATGTCAGAGGGAAGTTTCACACTCGATAGCTTGGGAATTATATGATTGATATTTTATATGAAAACATATCCATCAAAATTCACATCAGTGATGGAGAGAAAACTCCAACTCTGATGGAAAATGGACGTAATATTCAATTATACCATAAAACCCTATCCAAGGAATCCTTTTTTAGGATGATCACTAGTGGATGGTTCAACATTGACTTGGAGATTGTTAACAAGGGGGAAACCCCTACTAAATGATTCCTTCTTGTAAGAGAGAGAGAGAGAGAGAGAGAGAGAGAGAGAGAGAGAGAGAGAGAGAGAGAGAGATACCATGTATGAAAACCCTTAGGGGCATACCCGGGGGAATGTTTTGTGAAAATAATCCTATGTTGGCACATGACATGTTTAAAAAAAAAGGACACTGCATAGTTAGTTATGTTTATGTTAAGGTCCTTTTGGTCATAAGTTATTTTTACTAATAAAGTGTTTTCAGGATATGTAGAGGAGGAGAATTTTTTTGTTGCAACTTCATTTTTCAACCCTAGTGTTGCAACTTTGGAATGCTACAAATCTGGATGTCGATGTTGCAACTCCATTGTTGAAGTACCAACAACCAATTTAGGTAAAGATGATTCCTATTGTGAAACCATATCAATCTGCAATTCTTTCCAATATTTTTGTTGCAACTTTGAACAACATTGTTGCAACTCTGAACTTTGTTGCAACTTTCAACATTGTTGCAACTTGGGAGCAATGTTGCTGCAACTCTAGGATTTTGTTGCAACTCTCGATTCTAACGAGGATCCTAGATGTATCGGGGGGGAAATACGCTAGAATAATGAAGGTACAATCCATCACGACCATGTATGGTAAGTCATAAGGTACTTCTCTTGAACTGTGTAATGAATAGGCATTTATTGGCATTTCATGACTTGATTCCATTGCTCACTACCTCATCACACACTCATAATCACCCAAGCTATGACATAATTACCACAACACATAATCATTCCCTTCCACAGTTTGAAATATCCACCCTCCGGATCATTCATTCCATTTTGTAGCCGTAGTTTGAATGAGATTTGAGTAGGAAGAATGGGGGGCTCACTAAACTGCAAGGAACCTATAGAGATGATACTATTGGAATCATATGATAATATTGGAGAATTTCTTAACCAGGAGGATGGATGGAGTACTTAAACAGACTACAAGGGTATGACAATGAAATGGAACTTGAATTTTCCATGAATTTAAGATAAATTAGGACCGAAGTTGCAAGAATGATGGTACAAGTGATAGAGGAGGTGATAGTAAAGGTAAACAATCTTGCTCATATAGGGGAGCATTTGTATTTTCTACAAAGACCAAATCCTGATATCTTGGAGTGGTTCCTTGAGCAAAGAGAATCCCTATTCAAGAAAGGAATGGGGTTTGATAGAACCTCACTACTGACTCCATGAAAATATGTTTCTATGGTAGTGGAATGGTACATCACTTGTGAAGGATGCTACACAGTTGTATATCTACAACATATTCAGTTATTGGACCACCTACGGCATGGCAGGCTGGTTAGTATGCCATTTTTCCTCCCTAGGACATTGTAGACCATGGTTATACTCATGCAAAAATATGGCTGACCTAGAGAATCCCTCTCACACTAGAGACTCATAAAAATCCTTGTTGGCATAGGGGTAGACCTAGGGTTCAACACTATAACAATGCACCAACAAAATCGTAACTACCGACCCTTTTGGCAACACCTGCGAAGCAGATGAAGTCTCACCCGAGGTAGAGGCAGGGGTGGTTGCAAGAATCATATGTATAAAACCTTATATGGGACACAGATCTATGATTCTAACACTTAACAGAGCACTTAGCAGTTAACATTCATCAATATCCAATTCTTAGTTACAGCGTAGTGAAATCCTACTCTCAGCGCAGATAAACCCTAGACTGTAGAACATCACAGTATTCATTTAGATCTAAGGTATTTAAGCACTAAGCATACTTACATAAGTCATATCTAACATCCATCCACATCATTAATCACAAAGCATCAACAGATCCATCTATCATTCATCTATATTAAAGCACTAAGAAAGTAAACACATCAACACTTAGCACAAAGCATAGCAACATAGCATGTACATGGTTCACCCCCACCCTGGGGCTACATCCACCAACTCTTCTCTTCTTTATTATCTTCGGTCAAGATTCTTACAGGCACATAGCATCAAAATACTACTCTGCAGAAGACAAGAGATCTACACACACTCCACCAGATCCTCCTTCTTCGAGCTAGGGCACGACACCAAGCGTTTCCACAGTCTCTTACAGTTACTTTCACTTAGCCTTGCAAGCCTCACACAGTATGCATAAATCATTTACAACTCTTGATCACATAGATCAACACTAGCACTTAGCACCACTTACAACTGGCTTTTCATTCACACTTAGCCAGTTTTGCATCGCCTAGACTTCTATTTATACATTACAAGAAGGGCCTATACATGGCTAAAACCCATGGGCTGAAATTCCCATACCCGTTACATAATCACAAAACCCAAAAATCCCTAAAAAGGGGCCGAGATGCCACAATATCTGCTTCATCCTGCGCTTCACCTTCGACAGCCTGTCAAAGTCCCAAAAATAGGTCAAACATGACCAAGAATCCTCAAAACTTGGTCAAGGGCCAACAGGCCCCCAACACTCACCTGTGACTCATCGCGAGTCACTCTAATATGATTACTTCTGATTCAAAAGCCTCTATCTTGGGTCGAACTTCTTTGACTTGTTGTTGTTCCATGACCGCCTATTCAGTGAACTCCTGGATGAATGCTTCATTGACAGGTCCCTCTAGGCACTGTTCAGCTGCATTGATGACCTGCTCCAGTTCTACTCCTCGGCCTTTTATCTCTGCGAACAATTGGAAAGCCTCATCCTGTACAGGTTGGAGCCTCTGAGTCACTTCCATGACTCTTCTCTAGATAATGTGGACCTGCTGCTGGGCAGTGCACTACTCTTGGGACCGCTTCATTCTTTCCACAACTGACAGAGGCTTCAACTACGCCTGTATTGTTTCTGCTTGCTGCTTTGCTTCCTAGAGTTTTGACTCTAGTGCCTTCAGTTATGGGTTCTCAGTGAGTCACTCATATGTCTAGGCACTGTGATCACTTAGTTGCTTGCATTCCATGGCAAGGGCCTTTATTCTCTCAACTACGCTCCAAGTAGTTGCTTCTCTTTGATCCCTTACATCCAGTGGTGTGTCAGGCACTGTGCGGAGCTCTAAGTCTACTATTCTTTGTTGTAGTTGTTGGATAGCTTCCGCTAGCTTCTCTACTTGATGTGTGAATCAGTCTTCTACCTGTGGATCTAAGCTTGTCATAGAGCGAAGTGCTATGTTGACTGCTTCTTTCACTTCGAGTTTCTCTACGAGAAACTGTTCTTTTCCTTGTTTCATCTCTGATCTCTCTTCATCAAACTTTACCTGGAGAGCAACCTTATCCTTCTATACAACTCTATGTTGTTCTACGAGTACTCCTTGCACTTGCTTCAAGGTCTGGGTGGCTTGTTCTATTTCTTCTTGTGCTCGTCGAAGGCAAGCTTTAGTTGCATCTTCTAGTCAGTAGAGTTGAGCTGGCTCATCTCCCAATTCTTGTTCTCCCGATGGTAGGGGCACAGTGGATACTGCATGAATTGGATGAAGGTCCTGTTGTACCCCTCGGAGTTCGACCTCAATTCTATCATACATTTCCTCCTACTTGGCTTCTTGTTTCTTCGTGATTTCTAGTGAAGCGTCATTTAGAGATACTATGATGAAGTCAAAATCATCAGTGGTGAGTATAGTCTGCATCTTCGTAACGGTGGCTCTTGATTTCTTCTGGGAAGAAGGTTTCAGGGGAGAAACATTCCTCTTATTCAAGGTGTCAACCTCGTCTCTAGGTGATGTTACTTCGCCTTGATTCTGTTCAGCTTATACTTCATCACTTATCTTTTCTACTTTGTCATCACCCCCTCGATCAGGTGATACTGAAGAAGTCTTTTCTGAGGCACTGCTTAAGTCTTGGACCTCTTCATTCTTCTTCCTTCTGCTAGTTTCGAGTGTGTTCTGTTCTTTGTGAGTGGCCTCCGGGCTGTCCAGTTCAGGGTCAAACATCTCTGCAGGGTCAGTGGGGATAAGGAGGTCTGTGGACCAGTCCTTAGTGATCTCCTCAAGGTCCTCTTCCTTAAGTTTATAGTACGACTGGAGCTTATCCTTATGTTCATCGACTCATGCTGTAATGTAGATGAAATGTCGATTTGAACTGAACTTCATCAAGGGTCAAAATCTCTGTAATGTGTTCCGAGTCATGCAATGTTCAGATTCGATGGCTCTCTTCAGTTGAAGGTAATATGTATGAAAAACAACGTTCGACTGCCACTATTTTTTCATATCACTCGAGTACCAGAGTGTGGTGAACTTTGCAGCAAGTGACTCGAATGACTTGATGTCCAGGAAGGTCACACATTCCAACATCTCCCAAGAAACAAACGTGATGAGGATCAAGATCCAGTTGAAGTGAAACTCGTAGCCCTGATCTTGCACTTCACGGAAGTCCATTTCAAGCTGATTGACTAGGTACTTCACCCAGTTCATCTGTAGACCTTCTACACACTTCCCTGCAAGGTCAATGACAAATCTCGTGACTTGTGTGGGTTTGTTCTTTTATACCAACTTTCTAGCTATTAACTAACATGTTAGGTGCACTACACCATTCTGGATGGAGGCTAGCTTGTAGCCTCACGTCCCCTTCTTAACATTTTCATATGTATCCTTGATCTCCTGTGTTAGTGCACGATCTGTTGCTTTTTCTGGATAGAACTCCTCTGGGTCAGGTCCTTGCATACTCAACCCCGTGATCCTATGGATCAACATCGGATAAACTGTGATATGGCAGTCTAGCCATAAGTAGCCACCGTGGTAACATGATAGTAGCATCTTGACAAAGGTGTTGACTTCCTGGTTCCTTCCAAAGTGTGGGATTTTCATTACATTTAACAGGGCGGATTGCGTGAGGTTCATCGTCCATGGTTGGGGGATTATCTTTGAGTTCTTCCCCTTCATCTTGATCATGTATTTGTATGGGGAAAGCATGCTATGTTTATTGTGATTTTCGAGGTTGAAGTCATTGAACTTCAACGCTATGATCTTGTCCTGCTGCACTCGAACTATGCGTATCCCCTTCGGGAGGTATGCAGTAACCATGGTGTACTCGAAATATCTTGGCACACTATCATGACTCACCATGTTGGCCTGAGGCGGGATGTAGTCGGGCAATATGGTCAGGATTAGCTTCGCATTGGATAGGTCATCTCTATGCTTGGTTCTCTTTTCTGCTCATGGTCGAGATGGTTCAGCTCCACGAGCAGTCAACGAGGAGGCTTGCACTCCTCTCGTTGATGACGCTTGTACACCCACATACATTACTCTCTCAGACATGACTCTCTCATTCATGAGGTCGATGAGTACTTCCTTCATAGACTCTTTGATGACGCTGAGTTCTTTGGGCATACACGCTCATGGTTGAATATCTCGGGTTAGAACAGTAACTAGTCGACACAACAGGATGGATGGCAATAGCACGATGATCATTGTGCGAAATCAACTTTTCTGCGAGCTCAGATAATCACGGTTGGCAAAAGTGTTCTCGATGCATGGCATGATGGGTTAAATAGATGACTTGGTAATAGATCTCTCCAATGGGTGAGAATCCTTCATTAACACAATTATGTCCGTTATGGCGCAGTCCCAACGGTCTAGTGGCAAGATGTCTGACCATAAATTCCTTTCTTCCCATTCAGGGCATTGGTCTAACGGTTATACTGTTCCCAATGGCTATATTGCTTCGCCATGGCGAAGTGCCATGTGACGTTGTTCTGATATCCTGACGAAGTTCCAATTTTTCAAATTTTCCTTCTGCGGAGTTTCCTCTGGAACCTTCTGTAACTTTTCGATCTTATCTCTCTTCTTACTTAACTTTCTATCCTTTTTCCCATTATTCCTTTTTCCATTTTGATTATTACCTCCTCTTAGCATAGTAACTTCCCATTGTTGAGATTCTTTCCTAGAAATCATGGGTAATACTTCATCTGTATCTAGAATAGGTACTTCAGTATTCTGTGGGCTTCTAGTGTTCTTCCAGCTTCGACATCCAAGTCTTTGCTTTTAATTAGATTCAGTAGGTTCTCCTATTCTTCAATCAAGTGTGCAATCCTCCTAGTCATGAAATCTTTTAATTCTTGCTTCTTCTACTCTAAGACTTCTTCTTCCTTCCATCTGGCCTGATCTCCTTCAATCCAAGGTTTCCCTAGTAACATAGCAAATGGAGCGTTGTTCTCAATAAATTTAACAATCTCAAAATCTTCCTCTTTTGAAGTTCCATTGGCATTCATAGATATCTGGGTGAGCTTTCCACATAGGTTTATCATCTTTCCTCTAAATAGTCCTATTCCTCCCAATGAAGGATTCATGGCAGGCTTTCCCAAAGTTTCTGAAGTTCTTTATGTCATAATATTCACATGTGTTTCTTCATCTAGAACACAGTCAATGTTGAAGTCTCCTATTCTTGCTTCTATGGAATCTTTTTCTTTGAATATCTCTGATAAGCTGACATGTCGGTGGTCATTCAGGGTTTCTTTCATATGTAGCAATACTTTCTCTGATTCTTTCTGGGGTTTTGTCCTGGTTTTAGTTGCTTGACCTTTCTCATGGTCTTCTTGTCTCATATTCATCCTTTCAACCTTAGCAATCATTCTAGGGCAATCTAATACTTCATGGTCCATATCATTGCAATAGAGGAAACTAGGTTTCATTCTAGGGCATTCCTTAGCAAGATGCCCCGGTTTTCTGCAACTGTAACAAAGGGTTAATCCTCTTTTTATTTTAAATGATCCCCAGCCTTTCTTGTACTTCACGCTAGGATCATAGTAACTAACCTACAACAAATTCTTTCTAGGGTATTGCATCCATTTGTTAGTCTAAACATTCTCTCTATGCATAGGTATAACATATCTTTCACTATTCTTATCAGATCTTACCTCTTTAGTCTCACATTCACCTTTGTCAGGGGACAAAGCTCCGAGATCTTACCTCTTTTTTTTCATATCTGACCTCTTCTCTTTAGCATAGAGCTTAAAAAATTAAGTAGGATGTTGTGCACTAGGGAAACATATCTACGCATGGAGCTTTCACAGTTTTAGGTTGGATCTATGCATAAAGCTTCTTCTTCCTCAGTTCCCAACAATCATAGTTTCATGTCCCGACAACAGAACCATTTGTTGGCATAGGGGTAGACCCAGGGTTCAATGATATAACAACGCACCAACAAAACCCTAACTACCGGCCCTTTCAGCAACACCTAAGAAGAAGATGAAGTCTCACCCGAGGTAGAGGCAGGGGTGGTTGAAAGACTTAGATGTTTGCAACCATAGCTGGGACACAGATATGTGATTCTAATACTTAACGGAGCACTTAGCAGTTAACATTCATCAATATCCAGTTCTTAGTTACAGTGCAATGAAATCCTACTCTCAGTGCAGATAAACCCTAAATTGTAGAACATCACAGTATTCATTCAGATATAAGGTATTTAAGCACTAAGCATACTTACATAAGTCATATCTAACATCCATCCACATCATTAAGCACAAAGCATCAATAGATCCATCTATCATTCATCTATATTAAGTCACTAAGAAAGTAAACACATAAGCAGATCAACACATTGCACAAAGCATAGAAAAACAACATGTACATGGTTCACCCCCACCTTGGGGCTATGACCACCAACTCGTCTCTTCTTTATTATCTTTGGTCAAGCTTCTTACAGGCACATAGCATCAAAATCCTACTTCGCAGAAGACAGGATATCTACGCGCACTCTACCATATCCTCCTTCTTCGAGCTAGGGCATGGCACCAAGCCTTTCCATAGTATCTTATAGTTACTTTCACTTAGCCTTGCAAGCCTCACATAGTATGCACAAAGCATTTACAACTCTTGATCACATAGATCAACACTAGCACTTAGCACCACTTACAAATGACTTGTCATTCTCACTTAGCCAATCTTACATCGCCTAGACTTCTATTTATACATTACAAGAAGGGCCTATACATGTGTAAAACCCATGGGTCCGCATTCCCATACTCGTTACATAATCCCAAAACCCAAAAAGCCCTAAAATGGGGCCAAGATCCCACGATCTCTGCTTCGTCTTATGCTCCACCTTCAACAGCCTATCGAAGTCCTAAAATAGGCCAAACATGACCAAGAATCCTCAAAACTTGGTCAAGGGCCAACACTCCTAGTTG
>JASDQU010100598.1:365508-382871 GCA_032191745.1 Picea mariana | reverse complement strand
GTTAATGTAGAGGTCGTCCTTGACCGTCAGTGTAGGTAGAAGTAATGAGTGTTGTTATTTCGGGTGAAAGGTAATGACTGCATTGTCGCCGCTAGTAGGGCTAATCATATATAATTTTCAAAAAGACACATGCCACTAAAAATCATTTAAACAATAGTCGTTTGATGTGTTGTATTTGTAAAGTTATCACACCTATGTGCAAAAAAATGATTTATGGAAAAATCAATCAAAAATAAATTAAATCTGTTCATTTTTTTAATAGTCCACATAACATAATATTGTTACTTTTCCCGGTGATTGAGTATAATTGATATGATAGCCTCATTTCTTGAGTAAAGGAGATCTAGAGACACGCAGAAACTTGGTATTTTGAGATAATCTTCCATACCACAGGCAGAGCCGTTGTTGCCCACATGCGTCCATAGCCTTGGCAGGGTTGCCTTTTAACCCCTAGATGAGCCTGTATCCTTAATACACATGYGAATCATCTTTTTCAAAAAGACCATTATCCTGGTTTGGTAGCCAGATGATGATAATGCCACTCACTAGATTATAACTTAAGTGAACAAGCCATCTCATGATGAGACCTCTTGTCCTTTGACAAAAGAAAATGTCAAAGGCCATTGCCCTGGTGTGGTAGCCATAGTGGGAATGTCACTTACGTTAGTATCCTATGATCGTGGTAGGTTGGCTCGTGATGAGACCCCCCGTTCTTTATGAAAAAGGTTTTTGTTGTGTATCTTTATTTATTTGTATATTTTCTTAATATTTGAATTGTCTTTTCCCAAGAAGACCATTATCCTGGTTTGGTAGCCAGATGATGATAATGCCACTCACTAGATTATAACTTAAGTGAACAAGCCAGCTCGTGATGAGACCTTTTGTCCTTTGACAAAACAAAATGTCAAAGGCCATTGCCCTGGTGTGGTAGCCATAGTGGGAATGCCACTTAGGTTAGTATCCTATGATCGTGGTAGGTTGGCTCGTGATGAGACCCCCTGTTCTTTATGGGAAAATTTTATTCTATATATATTATTATTATTATTATTATTATTATTTTTAAGGGAGGCTCATCTACTCTTTAAGAGTAAGGGATGGTATAAGGAAGTGTAAAGATGCCAAGTAAAAGTGTGTTGAAGACCCCTTATAATATAGAGGCAGAATATCATTCAGGTATATTTGTATATATAAGGGAAAGAAACAACTTATGGTGGTGATTGATTATGAGCAAGGTTTAAGATATTTCGGAGAGATTATTCCACGAAAAAAAATAAAAATTGATAAGGTGTGTGGGACCATCCACAAAATAATGACAGATCGTTGTAATGACAATTAGAGGCAGTGCTGGTGAAAATTATTTGATGAAAGTCGCACTTACGGAGGAATGGCTAGTGTTTGAATGATAAAGAAGGGAACGGCGATCGCATGAAAAGGAACAGTAGTTGTTCTTGTTCAAAAGGAACAGCAGGTGCGCAAAAAGGGAACAACAGTTGTTTCATTCAAAAAGGAACAGCAGACACGTAAGAAAGGAACAACAATTGTTCCGTTCAAAAAGGAACAGTAGGCACGCGAGAAAGGAACAACAGTTGTTCCATTCAAAAAAAAGGAACAGCAGGCGCGCGAGAAAGGAACAGCATTTGTTCCATTCAAAAAGGAACAACAGGCGTGCGAGAAAGGAACAGCATCATCATGATCATGTAAAAGATAGAGTCTGTGTGATAAAACAAAACAGGAGTATGGAACAGAAGAAGGTGCTAATTGTAGTTATCTGTCCTGATTCTTGTTTCCTAGATGAATTTTTATAAAACAAAGAAAAACTAACCACTCAGTTGGAAAACTATGTACAGTATGTACAATATAAACAGAATACATCATTTATGAAGTTGGGGTGGCTGGGTTACCTTCCCAGCCAACCAAAATATGCACCATAGGGTCTTTACTTACTTCTTGGTAGAAAGAATCTTTTGAAGGTGGTTGGTGGTAAAGTCGCAGCCGGTGTCCATTGACCAGAAAGGGTGATCCAGACCCATCGATGGTGCTCAAAGTAACTGTGCCATTATCATGGACTTCATTAATTTCATACGGCCCTAGCCATCGTGTCTGTAATTTCCCAGGAAAGTCCTGAAATCTGGAATCATAGAGGAGTGCCCAGTCGCCTTTCTTGAATGATTTCTTCTTGATATGCTTGTCATGCCAGGTTACTCTCTGTCACTGGATAACAGTTGTGTGCTCCACAGCAGACAAGCATGATTCATCCAATTTGTTGAGTCATTGAAGGCATCGTTTATGTGCTTCTGTAAGATTTAGTCCAATTTCCTGGGCCATTCTTAGGGTCTTGATCTCGAATTCTATTGGGAAGATGGGTTCTTTACCATAGACTAGATGGTAAGGAGAGTAGCCAGTGGTGTTACGCTAGGTTGTACGATAAGCCCATAAGGCATTTGGGAGCTCGGTAGCCCAATTCTGTCGGTTTGTTGAGACAGTCTTCGTCAAAATTGCCTCTAGGACCTTATTGGTGCTTTCTACCTGCCCGTTTGCTTGTGGGTGGTATGGAGAAGTAACTCTGTGCTTGATGTGATATTTGTCCAGGGTGGCTATGATTCTATGGCCTGTAAATTGTGACCCTCCATCAGTAATTATTTCCCTGGGTAGTCCATACCGTACAAACAATTTGAAAATGAATTTGATGACTACTTCTTCTGTTGCATTTGGTAAAGCTTCCGCCTCTACCCATTTGGTCATGTAGTCTGTTGCAATGAGAATATAGGCCTTTTGATTTGACTTTGGATTAAAGGGGTCGACGAAGTCCAGCGCCCATCTTTCAAATGGTTCTACAACTAGTTGTGTTTTCAAGGGCATTTCATCAGCCTAACCTGGTTTCCCCATCTGCTGACAGTTGTCACATGTCTAGACATTTCTTAGCATCTCTAAATATTGAGGGCCAATAATAGCCCATTTGTAAGATTTTGTGTCCAGTCCTGCGGTCTGCAAAATTCCCCCCACAGGGCTCATCATGTCCTGCTTTCAGTATGTGATAGATTTCGTCCTCTCGTACACATCGCTGGATCTAGAGATCAGCTCCTGTGTGGAAAAGATATCCACTGATCCAAGTGAATCATGCGCTACATTGGACGATCAGTCATCTTTCCTTTGATGATAAATGTGTCGGTAATCTTCCCGCTGCTATATAGTTTGCTACATCAACGTACCAAGGTGGTTTTGTGTCGACAGCAAACAGATGCTCATCCAGGAATTGATCCTCGGTTGTTAATGAGTCGTCTGTTTTTGGGAATCGGGACAGGAAGTTTGCGACAAGATTTTCTCTCCCAAGTCGATCTTTGATGGTGATATCAAATTCCTGCAATAATAACAACCATTGAGTGACCCGTCCATTAGTAATTGGTTTATTAGCTAGATATCTAATGGCAAAATTATCAGTATACAGGATAACTGGATAGCTTGTTATATAATGACGAAATTTATTGATGGCATGTATAACAGCTAAGAACTCTTTCTTTGTTACTGTATAATTAAGTTCGGCTGGAGTTAGATTCTTGCTAATGAAATAAATGGCATAGGGTTTCTTTTCTTCTTCCTATCCCAGAACAGCACCTATGGCAATGTCTGAGGCGTCGGTGGAAATTTGAAATGGTATTTCCCAATTAGGTCCCCTCAACACTGGCGTTGTTGAGATCAGTTTCTTGAGTCCTGCAAAAGCCACATCACATTTGTCAGACCATTGAAATTCTACATTACATGTCAAAGCATGTAAAGGCGCAATAGTTTTTGAAAAATTTGGCATAAATCTGCGATAGTATCCTGAAGCACCAAGGAAACTACGTACCTCAGTTTGTGTGTGTGGAGTAGGTAGATTAAGAATTACCTCAATTTTCGTTGGGTCTACTCTAATTCCATCTGCAGAAATGTAATTCCCTAATACCACACCTTCTGTCATCATCATGTGACATTTTTCATGGCTTAAACATAACCTGGTAGCGATGCATCGTTCCAATACCTTCTCTAGATTATTCAAGGCTTGATCGAAGTCGTCGTTGTATGGGGTGAAATCATCCATGTAGACTTCAAGCCCTTCGCTAATCAGATCACTGAATATGCTCAGAATGGCCCTTTGGAATGTAGCTGGAGTGTTACAAAGTCCGAAGGGCAATACTTTGTAGGCGAAGGTACCCTAGGGACATGTGAATGTCATTTTATCCTGATCTTCTGGGGTAATCTGGATCTAATTGTAGCCACTGAAACTGTCTAGGAAAGAGAAGAATTTCTTCCCTGCCAATGTATCCAGGACCTGATCGATGAAAGGTAATGGAAAATGATATTWTTGAGTAGCTTTGTTTAGTTCCATGTAATCAATGCATATTCACCACTTCCCGTTTTTCTTTGGGACGATGACTAATGGGGAAACCTATCAACTATCTGAGATAGGGTATATAAAATCTGCRTCCAACAKCKTTTGTAGCTCTTCTTTAACAATATCTCTAAGGTGGGGGTCCAGTCTTCTTTGTGGTTGTCGGATAGGTCGGACATCTTTCTCAATATAAATGTGGTGTGTGTAGAGTTGTGGATCAATACCTTTCATATCAGAGTACTCCCAGGCAAAAGCTTGCTGGTATTTAGAGAGAGTTTGGATTAGCTTTTGTTGTTGTTGCTCTTCTAGGTTGGCATTAATGTTCAGAGACTTCCCTGGTGCAATCTCAATGGATTTGTTGTTGTGAACAGCGGTAGTCGGAATTTGTTGTTCCATTAAATCTTCCAGTGGGTCTCCCTATGCTTCACAGTCTAGAACATCTTGGAGCATCTGGCATGTTGGGTTACTTACAACGGTTGGGTTGTTAATAAACCCAATGATTACATCATCCTCTAGTTGATTCTTGTGCTTGAGGGCTTCTTCCATCGTTAGTGGGGCACGCAGATCCTTCTCAGGATATCGTGGTGGTGGCAATTGCGGGTGTACAATCGTTGGACTAGGTTAGGCTAGAGGATATAAGATGAGATTCCTTGTAACCCCTCCTCTAGCAATTTTCATTGTACCCTATCGGCAGCCTATGTACACATCAGCTGTCATGAGCCATGGTCTGCCCAATATCAATGGATGCCCTTCAAGTCCACTTTTTGGGTTGATGATGAGAAAATCTGCGGGATATTTCCAAGAATCAACTGAAATGGCTATATCATGTAGTGTGTCGATTGGTTTGACCACTGATCGATCGGCCAATTGCAACATAATCGAGGTTGAGTCGAAAGAGTGAAGACCCAGGGTATTGCAGGTTTCCATAGTTAGAATATTGATGGCCGCCCCCAAATCAACTAGGGTATTTGGAAAGGAACAACCCTGAATCTGAACTGTTATTATGGGGTTCCCCTGATTTGCATATTTAACTGGTGTTTCTCTACCCAAAATTAGATCAGATAAGGCTCCCACTACATGAACTGTTGATGATGAATTTTTTATTTTTCTAACGGGCTTCCTCCCACATAGCTTCTTGATTGTCTTTGCATAGATCAATATGTCTTTCAGGGCTTGCAGGAGTGGAATTTTGATATATAAATTCCTGAGTTCCCCTACAATGTCGAAGTCAGGATATACGGTGGGTTTCGCTATCATCAGTCTTTCGGGGAATGGAGGGGAGGGAATTGAATCCTTATCAGAGTCTTGTGATTCGACTGTGTTCCTCCCTTGCCTGATTTCTTATGTTATTACCACGGTCGGAGGTGTTATTGCTGGTTGTTTTTCATTCCCCTGTTCTTGGGGAACTTCATTTTGTTCGGGAGAGATGAGACACCCCGATCTTAACTGAAGTTCATTGCACCCTACTAAATTTATTTCCCCTTCTCCACTTTCCATAATCTGGACGAGCTGAGTTGGTCTGTTATTGAGATTCGGGTGGGGTTGGGCAGGTAATTGAGGGCGCAGTAATGGGAGTGGAGTTTGTAACGGAGGTTGGGTTTGAGAGGTCATCCCCATAGGTTGGTTATTCATCCCCATGGGGCGCTACCAGTTCTGGTTCCAATTTGAGTTTTGGGCAGTCGAGTTAGGCCATTGTGGAGGGTAGGTATTATTCAAATTTTGCCAGGATGAGGTGGGGTATTGCGAATTTGACCAATTGGAACTTGTAGTTGGTTGATTTTTCCAGTTGGAGTTTGTGGCAGACTGGTTTGGCCAGGTAGGAATTGCAGGTGGGTACTGCTGGGGCTGCCAACTCTGATTATTAAACGGTTGACGCTACCATGTGTTGCCAAAATTCTATTGTTTATTATACTATTCAGGATTTTGTTGTTGATTGTATTGTCCATGAAAGAGAGAGGAAGGGTCCTAAAATGTATTTTGAGGCTGGGACTGCCACTGATGCCACTGAGCCATCAAATATAATGGTTATGTTTCCTCTTTTGCTTCTTTGAATACAGCTTTCAATCCAGGGAGTGATGGGCATTCCTCTGTGTTGTGATCCTTGGCGCAAATAGCGCAAACCCAAACTATATCCAAGGGGCATTCCCTTGGGCCATGTTTCTTTCTGCACCTATGGCAAAATATAGCCAAGGTCTGCTCTGCCTCTACCTTTTTTTGTTTGGCCTGCAATACATCCAATTGTGTAGTCAGAGTGCTCAAAATATCTGTTTTAAAGCTTTCTAGGAGATTACCAACTTCAGCTCTTGTAACACCCCCGCTGGAGATATTGTTATTTCTTGTGAGGGACGTCCGCATTCCTGACCTGGTTTGTGTGCTTCCTCGTGAACACCTGATACACAATAGAACAATATCTTCATAATTTTCCTGATAAATGTCACCTTTCCCCATTAAATTCAATGTTTCTACCCAATCATCTCTCATACCTTTGATCAGAGTTGCTTTGAGTACTTCACCTGGTAATGTACCATAGGGTGATCTTTGCAAATTATACTGAAATATTTCGACATATTCTTCTAATGATTCATTTTATTTCACAGTCATTTGAAAGATTTCATCTTTTAGGTCTCTGGTTCTGCAATAATCCTAATATTTTAACAAGAAGGTTTGTTTCATCTGGTCCCATGAATTTATGGTTCCACCTCCCAATCCCATGAACCAGCGTAGGGCTGCTCCCTTCAAGGTAGAGGGGAATAGTTTTAATTTTTGGGGTTCAGTGGTGTAATCGTACCCTCTACATAGGACATCATATTCAAATAGGAATGCATAGGTGATTAAATAGTGAAATTTTAGTAACTATTATCTCCTTACACCATCCCTGCTCTGAAGGAGTTTTCAGAACTACTTCCCCATTTGTTAGATGATCTCTTTGAGATTAAAATTGAATATACCACGACCTTAACATAAGATTTGGTTGAAGGATAGAAGGTATCATCATGAGCTGACCTACCATAATCATGGGCTCTGACAGAGTGACATTACCACTACTGGTCACCAAGCCAGGGTAATGGCTTTTAGTTGTAAAATTAAAAGACAAGAGGTCTCATAACGAGTTGGCTTGTTCACGTCTGTTAGATCTTGTGAATGGCATTGTCATTTGCTAGCAATCAAACCAGGGAAATGGCTTTCAACTAATTCAAGAAATAGGAAAAGTAAAGGGTTACCTGACATATGGGATCAAAGTGTCTGAATTGGGTTAAAAGGTATCTGTGCAAGGCTATAAACGCCTACTAGCAGCAGTGGCTATGCCAGTGGTATTGAAGACATCTTAACACTATAAATTCACTAGCCTACCTTCCTCAAGGGTTGATTATTAGTGGAGTAGAATATGCACAGTAAAATGAACATAAGGGTTGGTTACATTGAAATGAGTCTCCATTACATAATGATATTTACTAAACTATAGGCGATTCTATTGAAACCATGGCAAAAAGTGCTCGAGTATTTATGGGTTTATGAATTGTGTTTTCTAAGTGTCATGTTCTTTATCATTGTTATCGCCACCTCCTCAATGATGTTATCGCCAATAATGTTAGTATGATGTGACACACTTAGCTCCCACCTCCTCAATGATGTTATCGTCAATAACAATGACATTTCATTTTCCCTAAATATTAAATTCCACATTAATGAGGGCCCCTCTATGACTATGACTATGGCAGCCTTTCTACCGCCTTCTATTGCTCCACTTTTTCACACGATCATTATTGACATGGACAACAACCTTTTTGCAAAGAGCCAGCAAATGAAGCCTAGAGATTAAGTGTGCAACTATTTTGCAACTATGAAGACATGGCCTGGTGATAGAAAGAAATAGTTGCACATTTTCCAGAGACCCAACTTGGATTTAATTTTAAGAAAGATGGTAAAACTCAGAGTGAGCACCATGTGATCTCAAACAATTTTTCCATCTTTCCTAAAAACAAATCCAATTTGGATGTCTTGTAAATATACAACTTTTTCTTTCTACCATCATCCCATGTCTCAATGGTCATAAGACTGTCGGACTCTTATATTTTGGCCTCATTTGGTGGTGCTCCAATTAAAGGGTGTTATCCATGTAAATAACAAACATGTGACAAAATGGAAGAATGATGGTGGAGTGGTCTGATAATCATAGTCACAAAGGGGCTCTCATTATTGTGGAATTTGTTAATCAGGGTGACTGGAACATCATTTTCATTGTCTAAAATATCTTTGAGAAGGTGGTAAATAATTTCAATCTATCGAGCACCTTGGCTCCCATAATACCTTCTCACCAGAATGTCATTGCAGCCCTGAAGGATGTAAGTTAAAGGGTAAATGTTGGTGTCTAAAGATGTCCTAAAAACAACCTTAGTTTAACATTAATTTATCAACCCGGAGATTCGTCTTTTATCTCAAGAATATCGGCAAAGTCTAAGCAGGTAGCCTAAAATTGTGTAGCTAAACCAAATCTGAGTTCATCAACAATCAAGTTCCTCAAACGTTCACCAAATATTCTAAGAGCTAAATGGAATTGAAATCTGATTACTAAGATGCCGTGAAATGGAAAGGAACTAATTAATCTATTGAATTTACTTAACTAGAAAGCGATAATTGAATCTAACTAAGGACTTGCAAAATTAACTATCAATTATGAATTCTGATTACTGGAAAGGAAATGACAAAATACTCTATCTACGGAAAGAAACAACAATTATAATCTAATCGGAAGAGACAACTAATGTAACTTTGTTGAAAGGAACAACTAATGTAACTTTAACCAAAAGGAACAATTATTGTAACTTTAACCGAAAGGAACAGCAATCGTAAATCTGAGGAAAAGGAACAACACAAATGAAAATGTGAGGAACTGTCAAGCAATAACTTTAGAAATGGAAATCATAATGGCAATCATTAATACTTGAGGGAAATGTCCATCTTCTATATGCAAACAATCATAAAATCATTAACACACTTATGCATTTATCCTTGGCTATTGTAAAAGAGATCTGAATCACAAAATAGAAATCAAACTTCGAACTAATACAATTACAGAACGAGGCAGTAGCTCCTTCAGACTGGGCCCTCGGTCTTCAAAAGTACTGCTACGAGAAACTCAAAGCACAAGAATGATAAAAACACTCAAAACTTTCATTGATTTCGTGGCTAGTAAAACATTTACAAAAACTGCTTGTGCAGAACAGTTCTGAATCTAATTACTTGAATGCGTTTTTTCCTCTGTTTTTCTGGATCTATTACCCTCTTATATATTACAATAGTTTGGGTAAATCAAGCTATCCTAAGGATCGAAAGATCCTCGGGATTGCTTTACTATTATAAAAATACAATATAGAAAATGCATTATCTTCAAACTGCTTTGTGCCTAAAAAGTCTTCAACCTCCAATAGCTTGCGCATAGCCAAAATCTTTTTGGTTATCTTTGACAGTTATTTATCCAATTCTGCAACAAAATCAAACCATTCCAATCGTAATTTAGAATCTATTTAATAAAACTTTAATAACAACCTTAAGAGACATATTAATCATATTCTTTCCTATCTATCCCTAACTATCTAAAGAATCAATCAAAATCATATCATGAACTGTGGGAAAAAGGAAGATATTTATACCTTTTTCGTAACCCAACATTAATCATCCATTATGATCACCTTAGTCATGTCCCTCCCTATCTTAGATACATCTTTGGAGAAATTTCCTTTGATCTCTTTGCAACAACTTTTGTATACATAGTGGGTTATGAAGTCATGGTTTTGTATACATTAATTTCCATCAATACATTATAGATATGTTTATGTTTGACATTAGTTTCCATCAATACATTATAGTTATGATTATATTACACACTTTAGAGATTTTCCATGGGGTCTTACTTCAACAACATTATTCGGAATACAAGACCACCTATGTAGGTTGTTAGAAGAATAGGAGTATTAAGAGTAGGAGATGAGGATGGGAAAAAAAAAAACATAAAAACTCATTCTCATCAAAGTCGATTGAATACATTGAAGCCAAATCATCGTGGAGATTGTCTACATACAATTAAGTTACTGGTAATTCATAGAAGTTATGACTTTTTATTCCAAGATGATTGTTTTAGGGTTAACTTAAAATGCATAATGAAAGATAATTTGAAAAAAAAAAGTAGAATTGTGGTGTGCAAGTCATTTTTTAGAGCATCAATGTGTTAATATAAAAATGGAGCATTAATGCACTTTTGTAGAAACTATTCATGAATGATGGGGTTTTAGTTCAACACATAACCCCTACATTTAGTGAAACATTTACTTGTTTAGGCATGTCAAAGGCACTATCCTAGGAAAGTATGATGTCTTGCACATAAAAATCAAAGGAAAAAGTTTGTAATGCCCCATCAAGTCTGCCCCCTAGGTTGTATAACAAAAGTTAAGTTGTGACCAACCATTGTCTTTATCCTTTGATGGGCTCGTCTTATTACTCAGTGCTCCCTTGTGTAGTCATTCTCTCGTTGATATGGCTTGGTTCCAATCCTATCGAAAACCGCTTGAAACCCCAAATTTCATTTGGATGATCCTTGGAAACCCCAAATATTGTTGGGTTGTAATGTCCCATACCTAAGAACTAAGGCAATCACTATATTAACAATCATTGTCAACATGTTTTGATAAATCATATATCAAATGGTTATGAAAAATTAGCATTGCAATGTGTTGGTCAACAATTTCTCCACAAAATATATAATAGGAGCTTTATTTCAGAACATAGAGGAGGGTGAATCCACGGATATGTGTTACCCTTTCTAGTGAAATGTGGGGATGAAAATTTGGTATCTTACATATTTTTGAAAATGAAGCCCTTGAAACTTATATAGGAATTTTGAAATCACATGTGTAGTTAAAAAAAGCAATTTGTAGGGAATTTTGTTTTCTTTCTAAAGATATTTTTATCAAAACATATTGTTGACATTTTATGTGTCAAATCTATATTTAATTAAGTGCTTGTCATTGCAAATTTTTATAAAAGGTAACTAGTGACTTTTGGTCCCAACACCTAACTCGATGTTTAATGTATAATTAAAAAATAATAATCGTATGAGCACGATCTCAAGAAAGGTATTATAGCATGCTCTTTTTTCTTTTTTGGAAAAAATATATGTCCTATTATTTTTCAAAGTCGACAAATTAATATTTGAATTAAATTTTATACATCTTTGTGATCTAAAACATTTTTTTCACATGTTTATGTAATATGAAAGAAAAAATATATACTTTTGAATAGGAAACATCCACGAGGTGTAAACATTTTTTATAATTTTTTGGTTGCATAGTTTTTAAGTTCATACATATTTTTCTCAATGCCTTAAGTAATTGGGACAAAAAAAGTTTGTATAAGTTTTATAACAAATAAATAAAGAATATTTTATGAAATCAAAAGTGGGAAAATCATATCTCATTCTAGAGAATTCAATGAAAAATACACATGCACCAAGTTCTCCACCTTAGAATGAATTCAATGAAAAATATACATGCACCAAGTTCTCCATCTTCCATCGACGAGATGAAGGGATTTCACCTACTGGAAGTTATAGCTCCATGAAAACTTGCAAAAATGGGGAAGGTTTCTTGATTTTAAAGCCCTCGGTTGGGGGTTTTAAATTACCTCGATTAAGGGATTTAAAGGCTCTTGGCTGAGGTATTTTAAAACCCTCAAACATGGTGTTTTCGAAATATATAGTTACTTTTGGTTTAAAAGGCTTATGCAGACCTTGACCGAGGGTCCACACATGCCATCCGAAAAATGGGATCTAAGATTCATAGATTTACCGAGGAGGCATATTGGAGTTGTTCAGTTTTTTTTCTTTGAATTCAAATAGTAATCATCAAATACTCCACACATTAATTATTGAGATTACATTTCACAAAGTTTTAGGGAAGTTTCATTTTCCCTCCTTTCCTTGGTACTTTTATACTAGATCATGTGTGAAAGAGAATTGGTGTTAGAGATGAATAGGAATCTTCATGCACCTCTGTCATTATGACACCTAGAAAGTAGAAACAACACTCTTAGATTAATCAAATAAATTAATAAGGATCCCATAAGAATATTTGTGGCATGGTTATCCAACGAGTGGAAAAGAAAATTGGGAAATGACTAATCAAATGTATTTCTACATATGCTAAGTTCTAGATATATCCAATGATTTTGGCAACCCATGTCCAGTATTCCTCTTAATCGGTTCTCTCACCTAATCTATGTCAATGATTTGAGATTCAAGAAATCTCTTGATAACTTTTTGTAGTTCAATATAGAGAGAGGTAAGGGATTCCATTGTGAACCATAACCTTTGTTGCACTCTCAAAATCATCAAAGGCCATACATAATTCCAAGCCTTACATATTATCCCATACATAAGTCCAATCCTTACATACTAAAGGGGTCATCTAGAGGAGCCTCCTCAACAACAAAACATGGTTTGGTGTGAACTTGTGTTACACTATTGTAATGGATCAAGGTCTAGATGAACATTTGGTTTTATTTTTATGAGTATTCTTTAGGATGGTCCCTTTCTTGTATTCTTTATGAGTGTCCCTTATCATGGGACAAGGAGTGAAGGAAAAGTATTAAGTAAGATAGCTTGGTTATTCACCTTGAATTCTTAAACAACTCAAGTAGATTCCTAACTTGTTCCATTTTCAACATGGTATAGAATTTCAATTTGATTGGAGAGGCTTGCAAATTGAAATGACCACAAATGCTTGGAAAGTACACACCAAAAGGTTCCTCATGGAGAAGGATCTCCTTGAATACATGAAAGCATGTGAAGCAGCGTCGGGATTGGCTATTAGGAAAGCTAGAACTTGTTAACACGTGACTGCATTTGACTGCCTAGCATGACCATGTATGATACAAACTATTTTCGGCACAAAATGAGAGTGGAGATATAATAAAGCAATGTACAGAGATATCTTGGATATCCAATAATATAACAGAAATGTATCAGAGATGCAACGATAAACACAGAGATACAATAATACAAAATTTTCTATTAACGAGCGAAAATGTACAAAGACTATAAAAATACAGAGTGAAAGACTCGCTAGAATGGTGGCAGCTTATCTCTGAGAAGAGATGTGTCCACTACTCGCATTCGCAAGAAGATAATTTTACAATGAGGCACCAAAGGCCTTTTTATCATAAGGAAAATCCAAAACCCTAACCCTGGAAGATGAAAAGACACAGTTTTGTGGACCCCCTTTTGGGTAGTTTGGTGTATCAACTTCCCGGGGGCGTAACTTTGGCATAAGATCTTTGTTTGGGGCGCACGATAGCTCGTTGGAAATGTATCATAGAGGATATTCATTTAGGGGGCTCAATCTGAGCCTTTGGCTAATATTGAGAAGCTCGATCCCAAAAAACCTTCATTTAGGCCCTCAAAATGGCCCCGGAAGTTAAAAAATGCTAAAAATAGTAAATTACCAAAAGTGTAAGAAAAATGTTTCGAGCCAGCTGGAAAAGGTGGGTGGCCATCGATATCCACCTGGATCAATCCTCCCTCCTTAGGAAGCAATGGTATCCATTGCGTTGAGTGCCCGGGGGAGAGCGAAAAGCGTTTGTTGAATATGCATCTTGATGAGTTGTTTGCCTTGTTGGAGAAGTTGCGTTGCTTAGCTTGTTGAAGGTTGTCACAAACATGTGGTTGGAAGGGTTGGACCTTTTTAACCAGCCTGCCTACATGATATGCATGTGTGCAGAAGGAATCTTTACACTTTGTTGCAATCTTTTCGACCTGCTTCTGTTGGATAGAAGGTGCTTGGGCCGAAGCTATACTGGTTGCAGTATCCTTTTGTTCACCTTTTGAACAGATTGTGAAGAAGTTGAATTTTGTCGTATGAAATACTACCTTATGACATTGTTTAGGTGGAACAGTAGTCGGAAATACCTATGGTATTCTGTAGAGATGACCCCCCAGAGAAACAATGACACTGTGGGGTCGAGACTCATAAACAGCATGGCGCTTCCACATATATGATTGGCCCAAGAGAACATCACATACATACAGTGGGGCAACATCACATAATACCTAATCCTTGAAGGGTTGGATGTCGTATAGCAATAGGCATTGTTGGCTAACACGAAGATCTCGTCCCTGGAAAAGCCACCCGATGTTGTATGGCTACGTGTTTGGTGTTGTCGACAATCCCAACTGTTTGACGACCTTTGCTGAGATGAGGTTCTTCTGGCTTCCACTATCAACAATAAAATGCAGCAGGGTCCCCTTCTCCCACATCTGTGAATGAAAAAGGCGCTCCCCCTCTTCAAGATCTATTAGTTCTTATGGTTGAATTGTTGCGGTCACGACAATAGCAGTGGGGTATGCGTCGATGATCTATCTTTTACCCATATTTTCAGAATTAGATTATGAATCAAGGTTTAGCTCCTTGTCTTTGATATCGACCACCAATGACTGTTTTAAGCGACATTCATCAGTGTTGTGCCAGGGGATTTTTTGGAAATCACACCATTTTCCAGTGTCCTTCTTCGTCTTCCTGTGACCCTTATTTTCCTATGGCTTGGACTGGTTTTCGGGAGACTATTTGTTAGGGCCATCTTTATCATACTTTGGTTGTTGTAGATTTGAAAAACCAAAATCTCGTTTGTTCTAGTGCCTAAATTTCTGCTCAATTTTAACAGCATATTGATAAGCAGCACCGAGTGATGAGATGTCGAGAAAATCCATTTCAATTTGGATGTATTTGTGTAGAGCCCTAGGGTATTTCAGAACCAAATGTCGTTCGGAGTCTTTGATACCCAACTTGGTGCACAAGGTATGGAAGGTATTGGTGAACTCTAGAACTGCTTGGCCCCTCTCTTGCCGCAATGTGGTCCATCTCATGTACTGGTCCTCATAGTTTCCAACAGGGTAATATTGTTCATTTACCACATCCACAAAAAAAATCCCAAGTGGGATCGGCCCCATATATTCCAAACTCCTATGTGGAACTTTGCTCCCAGTAAGTTTCCCACCAATGTTTGACATGGGGGAGATATTTAAGGAGTGCAAAGGTGATCTTTTCCCTGTCGGAAAAATTATGAACAAAGAAATAACCTTCTAACAAATTTAACCATTTGTCCAGGGCATCCACATCTATCTGACCTTCAAATACGGGAATATCAAAATTAACATGTACCTTGAAAGGAGAGGTGCTTCCAAAGTGGTTGTTTGATGAAGATGTGCCTGTTGCTATCGGTGGGCGTTGAAGGATGTGGGAAAAATTCTCCATCATTTCGTCTCTCTGTCGCGTGAGAGCTTGATCAAGCAATAGATTGATAGAATCGTCTGCTCTATCGTTTTTATTTTATTCCTCCATGGAGGGTTTCTTGGGCGTGCGAGAGCAATTGTCTTCAAGAGAGACAAGATCGAGACCCAAATTTCTATATTCGGACCTTGTTGGGGAAATGCACTAAAAAAACCGATCAAGAGCAGTTTGCTCTGATACTTGTTGGGCACTTTAATTGTCTAAATGAATAGAGAGTTAAGGTGTTCAATATAAATTGTCAACCCAGGGAAGTCTATTATTTCAAGATAATTGTGCACAGTCTATGCTAGATTATGGAAGCAACACTAATCTAATTGTAGTAAGGGAAAAAGAAACAAAAAATATTACTAACACAATTAGCTGACACAGCTGGAGTTCTGCAGAATTGAAATCTAAACTGATGAATGTATAAGAATTCCGGATTACCTATTCTAATCTAACTTTCTATTTTACTTTTGCAGGAAGGAGTTTTCTACTAATTGCAGAAGGTAATCTACTTATTGCAAGAAAGTAATCCACACTTCTATTTTCTTTTGCTTGAAAATAGGATTTTGTAGAAAAAAGGAAAGCAATTCTCCAACAATGTTTAGCAATTGACTTTTAATTCTCATGAGACAAATTTATGCGCATCTACAGGAAAGCACTAGACTGTAACAGCAACTGCATTCTAGAATTGTTAATCAGATAAACCATTCACATTAAAACAACTATTCTGGAATTCAAAACAGAGGGGAATCTGTGAGGAAGGTGGGCCCTTTCCTTCTCACTGAATCATCTCAGAGAAATAGGATACAGTCTGCTAAAGAAATTCAATCCTCTTCTATTGATTTGCCAAAAATATTGTGTACAATATGATTTACTTCTCTTCACTTTCTCGTAGTCCGAATTCGTCCCTCTGATTACAAAAGCTCTGTTATTTAAAGTCAGAGTCATTCAGTTAAAACAAAATCAGAACAGCCTTGAGAATCCCCGATTCTCACGCTGTTCGTATGATATCATTAATACAATATCTAGAACTAATCTTGCAAATTAAAACATATAACAGTAGGTGTAGCAGTTTCCAGGATCGATGGCATTTGTTGCAGCAGTCCTGTAACAACAAAATCGATGGCATTTGTTACAGCAGTACTGTATTAGCAGAATCGGTGGCACCTGTTGCTGCAGTCATGTAACAGCTTCCAAGATTGGCGCATAGTTGTAACATCTTCCAAGATTGGCGCATAGCTGTAATAGCTGGTGTAACAGCAACGACCATTCTTTAAGATTTGGTTGTTCTATTCATTTCGATCATTAGTTGAATCATTTTATGGGTAAAACATGTGAATGTTACCAATCAAACATGCTAAGTAAATGAAAATATAAAAGCAAGATAAATGATTCATACCTGGGGAAAAAGGTCTTAGCATGCATTATAGTAGGCATTTAACTTAGAGATGATAAGGTTGAATAGGAAAAAGATGTGATGAAAAAGGGACATTTATGGGTCCTAACATGCCCCCCAACTGAAGGCATTGCAAGTCCTCATGCAAAACACATCAAAACCTTACTTTGTAGCTGAATTAGGGAACTGGTTCCTCCAGTGCAAAACTGTTAAGAGAAATTGATAAGTGCATGTATGGTAAAAATGTTGTGCTAAAAAGGAAATCTGTGGTGTCAACAAT
>JASDQU010100598.1:351014-365408 GCA_032191745.1 Picea mariana | reverse complement strand
TCGCGGCCAAGAGCTGGGACGCACGGCTTGGTGTAATAGTTGGATGTTCTACATTTTTCACAATCATAGCTACAGGCTGTGTCAATTCACCTTCATCAAGGCTTGTCTAGTTGGTGTTAGGATGGCCATGGGTTGTGCATTTACTTCTCTGGGTCGTCTTACGGGCAGTGAAAGTAGGGGTTTGGACTGTTGTTACAGCCGAGGGTAGAGACTCAAGAAGAGGTCCTGGTATATCTATAGGTATAGAAGGTGGTTGGTATGCTACAGGATGTAATGGGTTATTGGAAATGTCCATACCATTGTGAATTAATAGTCCGATGAGTCTGTGATTAGAAAGGCAAGTCTTGGGGTTTTTAGATTTTTTTACAAAATGAGCCATGTTATTCAATGAATGGAGTAGGGAATAAGGAATGTTTATGAATTTCTGATGTCGCGGATGTGATAATAAGATGAAATCAGAAAAATAAACAACTTGGTACCTGCCTTCGCAGGTAATGTACCTTTTGAAGAATTCTGTAACTTTCCCCCAGGGCCCTGGTAAGGAATTGACATCCACACCTCGGCCTTTTTTCCGAATTTGCTCATTGTTAACAAGGAAAGCTTTCTGAGCATCCGGAAGATGGATTTTTCTATTAAACCATCGGTCGCCTGTTGTTGGTAACCCTGTGACAGCAACAATGCTTTCCTCTGATACTGGAATCCTTACCCCATTCACCATTGAATATTCTTTGGTGAGATTTTGACTAAACTCCAATACCTCATCCTCATTAAACCCCTGCAGCTTCTTAAAATAGGGTATCCAGTTGGCCTGCAGAAATATTTGGTAGGCCTCAGGGTGCAACAGCAAAGTGTCCAAATTTGCAGGTTCATACCTCACTGTTGATCCTCCCATGATGTTGCTTGAGAGTCTAATAGTCACATAGGAGGAGAGACTAGCACCTAAACCAGAAACGCAACCCGTTCGAACGTGGTTTGCATGTAGAATACAGTGTCACAGCGAAAAGAAGTGTGGTCGAAAATATGGTGAAGGTGAGTATAAAATATTTTTTGGACGGCTGGATTTGGATTTTCCCCCCCAACTAATCGGATTGGCTCCAGGTGGATCAATTTTAGCACAAGTGGTGAGAAAAACGGGAAAGCATGCTTTTATATATTCATTACTTTAACATGTAGGATTAGTCACGTACCTCATATCTTACCGCACATAACTGTCTGTCAGAGTGATCGCTCTATCCAGCCACCATCTGAGTTGCATGGAATAGCTGACATGATGAAGGATAGTGTGAAAAATGACGATATGACAACTAGAGCAGATATGGAGTCCTTTCTGGAGATAATCAGTTGGAAGTAGCCAGATGTGAAGTCAAGTAATGATGAAGCAGCACTTTCGCTTAGAGAAGGCGGAAAAAGATAGTTGCAGTATGAACAAATCAGCGGTGCCGCAGCATGTAAAGAGTGTAGAGCTAGAGTAGCAGTACTTGGCAAAAATGTGAAGAAAATGAAAGAGTGAAGTGGCAAGACGGAATAACAACAATCAGTGTATCAGCAGGTACTTCGGCCAAAATGGCGAAGGTAGGTGTAACAACAAATAAGATGGTCAGAAAAGAAAATTGTGAAAAGCGACCATTGTGTAACAGCAAAAAATCGACCAATTTATCGAAAATGGGTGTAACAGCAGAATATTGACCAATTTGTTGGAAAAAGGGTGTAACAGCAGAATATCAGCCAATTTGTCAGAAATGGGTGTAACAGCAGAAAATCGGCCAATTTATTGGAAATGGGTGTAACAGCAGAATATCAGCCAACTTGTTGGAAAAAGGGTGCAACAGCAGAAAATCAGTCAATTTATCGGAAATGGGTGTAACAGCAAAAAATCGGCCAATTTATCGAAAATGGGTGTAACAGCAGAATATCGACCAATTTATTGGAAAAAGGGTGTAACAGCAGAATATTGGCCAATTTGTCGAAAATGGGTGTAACAGCAGAAAATCGGCCGAACACTGCATCACTTAGTTTTTAGGAAGTTTTTCAACCTCTATGAACTAATCGTTTGTCGCCTTTTCTGTAGTCATCCTTGTTGTTCACTTGCACACACAAAAACTGCCTGATACCTTTCAAGGATGAATTTATTAGCATAGTAAAAACAATCAAACAGAAACTGAAAAATTTAAATTTTTGTTGAGTTTATTTATATACAAGGTCTATGCAAAATAAGTCCTAAAGTTGAGAAAGGAAAGGAGCAAGATCCATTCCTTTTAAGAATTGATAACCTGTATCGGCTGAACATTTAGATTTGAATTCTTCCTTCGATAGTGGATGCTGATACAGGCGCAGGCGATGACCATTTGCATGTAACTGTGTATTGGATCTGTCAATAGTGATTAACCTGATTGTCCCATTAGGAAAAACAGTGTCTACCTCATAAGGTCCTAGCCATCGTGTACGTAGCTTACCCTGAAATTCTTTAAAGTGCGAATCATATAGCAGAGCCCAATCTCCTTTCTGGAATGATTTCTTCTTGATGACCTGGTCATGCCATTTCGTCCTCTGTTGTTGAATCACCGAGGTTTGATGAATAGCATCCAAACGCTTTTCATCAAGCTCATTGAGCTATTGCAGTCTAGCCTTTTGTGCCATAGTCAAGTCAAGGTTGACTATTGATGCAGTTCTTAAGGTTTTGATTTCGAATTCAATGGGAAAAACAAGGCTTTTTCCATATACCAGTTTGTAAGGAGAAAAACCAGTTGTGTTTCTCCAAGTAGTTCTATAAGCCCATGGAGCTTCATGCAATCTGTTTGTCCAATCCCAACGATGTTCTCTTACTATTTTAGTAAGAATGGCTTCGATAACTTTGTTAGTACTTTCCACCTGGCCATTGCCTTGTGGATGGTATGGAGAAGCTATTCTATGTAGAACATGATATTTACTGAGTAGGACTTCAAGTTTATGTGATGTGAAAGGGGGTCCTCCATCAGTTATTAATTCTCTAGGAACTCCAAACCTAACAAAGATATCTTCGAACAGAAATGCTAAGATAGATTCTTCTGAGGCTCTAATCAGTGCTTTCGCCTCTACCCACTTGGTCATGTAATCTGTACAGACCAATATATATACTTTTTTATTAGAAGGTGGGTTAATGGGCCCTATGAAATCCATGGCCCATCTCTCAAAAGTTCTAACACTACCTGAGGCTATAGAGGCATCTCATCCCTATGATTTGGATGACCCATTCGTTGGCAACTGTCACAAATTTGAACGTATTTCTTGGCATCTTGAAATATGGTGGGAAAAAAATAGCCCATCCTTAAAATTTAATGCCCGATCCTTTTATCAGCAAAATGACCCCTGTAAGGGCCATCATGGCAAGCCTGTGTAGAAAAGGTATCCTCCTATCCAACTATACCGAGCACTCTTCTAAATAATCTTCCTTCTTTGTTGCGGAGATAAATGGGGAGGTACCTTCCCTGCAACCAAATAATTAGCAATGTCTGCATACCAAGGTGAGTGAGCAAATACTACAAACAAATGTTCATYTGGAAAGGAATTATCAACAGGTAAATTATCATCATTTATATATAATCTTGATAGAAAATCAGCAACCACATTTTCTTTTCCAGGTCTATCTACTATAGTGATGTCAAATTCTTGTAGAAGTAACAACCATCTGGTTACTYGGGCATTAGTAATAGGTTTATTCATCATATATTTAATTGTTGTATGATCAGTATGAATAAAAGTAGGATATCCAGTGACATAATGCCTGAATTTATTGATTGCATAAACTACTTCTAAGAATTCTCTTTCAGTAACTGTATAATTTAATTCAGCAGGAGCCATGTTCTTGCTGATATAGTAGATAGATAAGGATATTTGTCTTCCTATTTCCCTAGTACTGCATCGATTGCAGTATCAGAGGCATTTGAAGAAATGTGAAATGGAAGAGCCCAATTGGGCCCTCTCAAAATGGGAGTTGTGGACAATTTTTGTTTTAGATCTGTAAAAGACAATTCACAGTTGTCAGTCCAACGAAAGTCAACATCTTTTGTTAATAGAAAAAACAAGGGGGAAGCCAGTTTGGAAAAGTTTTTAATGAATCTCCTGTAATAACCAACATGCCCTAAAAAAATTCTAACCTCTTTCTGAGTTGACGGAGTTGGAATATCCAAAATTACCTGGATTTTGGCGGGGTCTACCTAGATTCCTGCATAAGAAATGAAGTGTCCCAGCAGTACTCCCTCGCTCATCAGCATATGGCACTTTTATGTACTAAAAAAAGATGAGACTGTATACATATTTTAAGAACTTTTTCCAGATTAGTTAAGGCTTCATCGAAATCAATGCCATAAGGGGTAAAGTCATCCATGAATATCTCCATACAGTCATTCACCATATCAGAAAAAATACCAATTGCAACTCTCTGGAAGGTCGCTGGTGCATTACACAAGACGAATGGAAGAACCTTCTAAGCAAATGTACCCCAAGGGCTGGTAAAAGTGGTCTTATCTTGGTCCTGTGGAGCAATTTTTATCTGATTATAGCGACTGAATCCATCTAAGAAAGAGAAAAACTTTTTCCCAGCTAGACTGTCTAAAACCTGATCAATAAATGGCAGAGGGAAGTGATCCTTTTGCGTTGCTTTATTCAGGGCTCTATAGTCTAAAAAGACTCTCCATTTTCCATTATTTTTAGGAACAATAACCAAAGGTGAGACCCACTCACTGTCTGATATAGGGTAAATGAAATTAGCATTGAGAAGTTTCTGGAGTTCTTCTTTAACAATTTCTTTAAGGTTTGCATTCATCCTCCTTTGGGGTTGGCAAATGGGACGGCATTCTTCCTTAATGTATATATGGTGGGTACATAGTTCAGAGGAAATGCCTTTCATATCCATGTAATCCCAAGAAAATGCTTCTTTATGTTCAATCAGTAATTTCATCAATCGACGAGTTTCAGCAGTAGATAAATCGGGATTGATGTTCAAGGTTTTCCCAGGTTCAATTTCTACAGCAATGCTCTTGGAACTAACTTTAGGAAACAATTCAGTTGTTTCATCATTTGTTGTTACAGTGGTTGTTGTTATAGCTGAATCATTTTGATTGTTAGTGGTTTCTGAGAACATTTTTGAGCTTATATCTTCCTGGGTAACGGGGTCGAAGACTCTAATCAAACGATGGTGCATGTCCTGTGTAACAACAGAGGAGTCACAGATAAAGCAGTTGATTAATTCATCCTCTATCTCATCCTTGAAACTCAGGGATTTTCCTATGGTTAACATAGGCAGAGCATTTTCATCCTCATTGTCCATCCATAAAGAATTTTCAGGTTCCACCCTAGGTGTAGCATGAGGATACAGGGTCAGGTTTTTTGTTTTATAACCATCAGAGATGGTCATGGAACCAGATCGACAACCAATGAAAGCATCAGTTGTACCTAACCATGGTCTTCAAAGAATTAGAGAGTGGCCCCCCGGACGGGTTTTGGGTTGCAACACAACAAAATCAGCAGGATACTCCCATGAATCCACGAAAATGACTAAATCATCTATTACTCCTTCTGGTCTGATGGTAGAACAATCAGCTAATTCGAGAACAATAGGAGTAGGTCGGACTTGTGTTCTGAGTTGCAGCAATTGTGTAGTCTCTATTGGCATGATGTTAATTGTCGCCCCTAAGTCGATTAGCGCATGGGGAATAGATGTATGTCCAATTTTGACAGTGACTGTAGGGTTTCCTGGGTCGCCATACTTAGGAGGTGGGGATTTTCCTAACATCGGTTCAGAAAAATCCCCCACCACATGCACGGTGAGGGGGTCCCTAGGTTTTCGTCCAAGTCTTTTTATACAGAGATCTCTTACGGTCTTGGCATAAATAGGGACATCTCTGATGGCTTGCAATAGTGGAATATTAACGTGCATATTTTGCAATTCTCCTAAGAGATTGAAAGATGGTAATTCCATAGGTTTGGTAATTTTCAGCCTATCAAGGAATGGTGGGTCTGCTGACTCTATTATAGGTTGGAAAATTTCTTTTGTATCAGCAGATGGTCTTTCCCTTGATTCCCTGTCTAACTTTGAAGATGGAGCATCTTCAATTATTGGCTCGACTATTCTCCCTGATCTTAATTTGATTTCATCACAAGGCATGGGAGTAATAGACAAGGCTGGCACATTTTGTATGTCTATGTTCTGAACGGCCTTATTATTTGGGTTTGGGTTAGGTTGCATGGGCATCTGAGGTCGTAAAGGAGGATTGTTCAATGGGGCATTTGGGAGTAACTGTAGTTTTTGTTGCTGGTACTGGGGTTGGAACTGTTGTTGATAAGGGTTCAGTTGGTGATGGTTCTGATAACTGATGTGTTTTTGAGGGCCTCTCCAATATGGGTTCCATTGTCCATGGTGATTTTGTTGTTGAGGCATAGGTAACCATGCATTGGGATCTTGGTAGGGGGTTGACATCTGATGTGGAGGGGGAGCATTCGTCTGGCCATATAGTGGTTGATTGTTCCAATAATTAAGTGATGCAGGAGAGAATTGAGAGTTCATACCTTGACTTCTTGGCTGGCATTGTCTCCTTTGTGTAATTAGATAGGGAGCCTATGCTTCCTCATTAGTTTTCTTCATTGATTCTTTTACTCCTAGTAGAGAGGGACATTAGTCAGTAGCATGATCTAATTCACAAATAAGATACACCTGGACATTTTTCAACGGGCACTCCCTTGGTAGATGTTTCTTCCTGCATTTTGGACAGAAAATGCACAATGCTTGCTCTGATTCTGCTTGTTTCTACTTGATCTGCAAGGTGTCAATTTGTGAAGCAAAAGAGTTAATCATCTCTTCTTTGAAATTTTCTAACAGATTACCTATTTCTTCTCTTGTTTCTCCTCCATTGGCTGATTTATGTACCCTTGAAAAAGTGGTATCCTTGGTAGCTGATCTATTCTTTGTAGATCCTCGAGAACATCTTTTACAAAGGTCTATAATGTCCTCATAGGATTCTTTAGATATATCTCCTTTGTTGAGCATATTCAGTATATCTAAACAATCTTCTCTGACTCCTTTTAGAAGAATAGTTTTTAAAATGTCTTTACTTACATCCGGATGCCCAAACCTTTGTAGATTATACTGGAGTCGTTTCACAAAATCTTAAAGGGTCTCATCCTCCTTCTGAGACATTTTGAACAATTCCTCCCTTCGTTCCCTCGTTCAGCAGTAGTCTTGGTACTTGTTCAAGAAAAGATGCCTCATTTGTACCCATGTTGAAATGTTCTCTCCTCCTAAGCTCATAAACCATATTAACGCATTACCCTTCAATGTAGCTGGAAATAGTTTAAGTTTCTGTGCAATTGTAGTGTAGTCATAGCTTCTACACAAAATGTCAAATTCAAATAGAAACTCATCTGGATCTTCAGTAGACAATCCATGAAAATTTGGCAAAGCTGAGAGAGGTATGTTTTTCATAGGATCCATCCCTCGTGTGGGAACATCAAAAATAGGAAAAACCAGGGTAGAGATAGTATTTTCATTATTTACCTGATCTTCATTGTTTTGTGGGTTCTCCTGGTGGAACTCTTCTTCATTATCCCCTTGATTTTCCATATGTTCTCTTTCTCTCCACTCTGTATGAAAAGTGTCCCACTCTTTTTTAGTGACTATCCGACCATTGATCCGATAAATCGTTTCTTCTGGATTTTCCCTGTTTCGAACTATACTTCCCTGATCTTCAATGTTCTCCAGTGTTTCTTGTTGATTTGTTGGTGACAAATCTTCGGCTTTGACTTCTACTTCAGCTCCAGCCCTTGATGAAAATGATGTTTCAACAAGGGGTAGTTCTAATGACTGAAGATTACGTCTTCTTGGAGGATTCGCAAGGTGAAAAATAGATCCTGAAGAAGAATTGGCTCTGGCTATCATTTCATCAACAAATGTTTGTCTTCCCAGTGTAGGATTTCTTCCTCCACATCCTCTGGTACCTGTAGGGTTAGTATTTTGGGGAATACATCCTCGCGTTCCTCGATTCATGCAGACTAATCATTCCTTTAAAAAAACTAATGTGCTTACAAAAATCTATAATTATCTTCCCCGACAATGGCGCCAAAATGTTTGGCACTTTAATTGTCTAAATGAATAGAGAGTTAAGGTGTTCAATATAAATTGTCAACCCAGGGAAGTCTGTTATTTCAAGATAATTGAGCACAGTTTATGCTAGATTATGGAAGCAACACTAATCTAATTGTAGTAAGGGAAAAAAAAAAAAATTATTACTAACACAATTATGCTGACACGGCTGGAGTTCTGCAGAATTGAAATCACAAATTGAAATCTAAACTAATAAATGTATAAGAATTCTGGATTACCTATTCTAATCTAAATTTCTATTTTACTTTTGCAGGAAGGAGTTTTCTACTAATTGCAAAAGGTAATCTACTTATTGCAAGAAAGTAATCCACACTTCTATTTTCTTTTGCTTGAAAACAAGATTTTAATCTAATGCAGAAAAAGGGAAAGCAATTCTCCAACAGTGTTCAGCAATTGACTTTTAATTCTCATGAGACAAATTTATGCGCATCTATAGGAAAGCACTGGACTGTAACAACAACTGTGTTCTAGAATTGTTAATCATATAAACCATTCACATTAAAAAAACTATTCTGGAATTCAAAACAAAGGGGAATCTGTGAGGAAGGTGGGCCCTTTCCTTCTCACTGAATCCTCTCAGGGAAATAGGCTACAGTCTGCTAAAGAAATTCAATCCACTCTTCTATTGATTTGCCAAAAATATTGTGTACAATAATCTTTACTTCTCTTCACTTTCTAGTAGTCCGAATTCGTCCCTCTGATTACAAAAGCTCTGATATTTAAAGTCAGAGTCATTCAGTTAAAACAAAATCATAACAGCCTTGAGAATCCATGATTCTCAAGTTGTTCTTATGATATCATTAATACAAGATCTAGAACTAATTTTACAAGTTAAAACATATAACAGTAGGTGTAGCAGCTTCCAGGATCGATGGCATTTGTTGCAGCAGTCATGTAACAACAAAATCAGTGGCACTTGTTACAGCAGTCGTGTATCAGCAAAATCGGTGGCACTTGTTGCAGCAGTTGTGTAACAGCTTCCAGGATTGGCGCATAGCTATAACAGCTTCCAAGATTGGTGCATAGTTGTAATAGCTGGTGTAACAGCAGCGACCATTCTTTAAGACTTGGCTATTCTATTCATTTCGATCATTAGTTGAATCATTTTATGGGTAAAACATGTGAACATTACCAATCAAACATGCTAAGTAAATGAAAATATAAAAGCAAGATAAATGATTCATACCTGGGGAAAAATGTCTTAGCATGCATTATAGTAGGCATTTAACTTAGAGATGATAAGGTTGAATAGGAAAAAGATGTGATGAAAAAGGGACATTTCTAGGTCCTAACAATACCATTGATCCACATTATTTTCGACACGAAATGAGAGCAGAGATATAATAAAGCAATGTACAAAGATATCTTGGATATCCAATAACATAATAGAAATGTATCAGAGATGCAACCATAAACACAGAGATAACATAATACACATTTTTCTATTAACGAGTGAAAATCCACAAAGACTGTAAAAATACAGAGTGAAAGACTCGCTAGAATGGTGGCAGCTTATCTCTAAGAAGAGATGTCTCCGCTAATCACATTCGTAAGAAGATGATTTTACAATGAGGCTCCAAAGGCATTTTTATCATAAATAAAATCCAAAACCCTAACCCCGGAAGATGAAAAGACAATAGTTTTGTGGACCCCATTTTGGGTAGTTTGGTGTATCAACTTCCCGGGGGCGTAACTTTGGCATACGATCGATCTCCGTTTGGGGTGCACGATAGCTCGTTGGAAAGGTATCTTCGAGGAGATTAATTTTGGGGGATCAATTAGAGCCTTCATCTATTAATGAGAAGCTCGATCCAAAAAAGCCTTCATTTAGGCCCTCAAAATGGCCCCGGAAGTTAAAAAATGCTAAAAATAGTAAATTACCAAAATTGCCAGAAAATTGTTTCGAGCCAGTTGGAAAAAGTGGGTGGCCACCGATATCCACCTGAATCAATGTAACTTTCCAACAACTTCCCCCATGAAAATTGTGGGAGGATTTGGTTAATAAATGTCAAGAACAATCTTAAACCATTATTAAACTGACAGACATAATTGCCAGAGAAAATGCAGTCGGACATATGTTCAATGCCCATTACTGGCAGAGAGACATAAATATTTGAACTTTGTCATGAAGGGAAATAAGTGATATAAAAAATGAATCCCGGAGATTAAGGGTACAACTATTTTGCAACTATGAAGACATGGCCTAATGATAGAAAGAAAGAGTTATACACTTTCCAGAGACCCAACATGGATTTAATTTTAAGAAAGATGGTAAAACTCGGAGTGAGCAGCATGATCTCAATCAATTATTCCATATTTCTTAAAAACAAATCCAAGTTGGATCTCTTGTAAACATACAACTTTTTCTTTCTACCATCATCCCATGTCTCAATGGTCACAAGACAGCCAGACCCTTTATCTTTTGGCCTCATTTTTTGGTGCTCCAATTAAAGGATGGTATCCATGCCAATAAAAAACATGTGGTGAAATGGAAGAATGAAAGGTGGAATGGTGTGATAATAATAGTCACAAAGGGGCTCTCATTAATGATGAATTTGTTAATCAGGGTGACTAGAACATCATTTTTATTGTCAAAAATATATTTGAGAAGCTGGGAAATAATTTCAAGCTATCGAGCACCTTGGCTCCCATAATAGATTCTCATTGAAATATCATACTTACTCTTGAAGGATGTAAGTTAAAGGGTAATCATCCATTATGATCACCTTAGTCATGTTCATCTCCGTCTTAGCTACATCTTTGGACATCTTTCCCTTGATCTCTTTGCAACAATATTTGTATATATAGTGGGTGATGAAGCCACGATTTTCTAACATGTTTAAGAATACATGTGCTCTTCACTTGCAAGTTACAATTATCTATAAACACAACTATATTGAATAGCTACACAACTTGGTGTAGAATGTTTTTGTGACTCACATGCTTCAAAATGAATTTGTACTTCCTTGTGGATGTCGTCTACATGATGAAGTGTATCAGATATTTGGGACATTTATAAAGCTATACTAAACTAGTTCCATACATGCGAATGACTAGCATATATCACCCCATTATGATGGAAGTATGGGAGGAAACATAACCATCAAAATCTCCTCTATTCAAAGGCGTTGGATATTTTTTCCAAAGGATTTTACAACTAGGGTGAGCCTCCAACTGACTTCCATCATTCCTACTATTAGAGGTATTATCATCTAACCCCGTAGTTTCCATTTCCATTGCATTGTCATGCTTATCATCATCACATAGGGTCCACATATGCCATCCGAAAAGTGGGATCTAAGATTCATAGATTCATCGAGGAGGCATATTGAACTTCTTCAGTTTTTTTTCTTTGAATTCAAATAGTAATCATCCAATACTCCATAAAGTAATTACTGAGATTACATTTCACAAAGTTTTAGGGAAGTTTTATTTTCCCTCCTTTGCTTGGTACTTTTATTCTAGATCATATGTGTGAAAGAGAATCGGTGTTAGAGAGGAATAGGATTCTTCATGCACCCCTGTCATTATGACACCTAGAAAGTAGAAACAACACACTTAGATTAATCAAATAAATGAATAAGGAGCCCATAAGAATATTTTGAKCATGTTTATCCAACGAGTGGAAAAGAAAATTGGGAAATGACTAATCGAATGTATTGTTGCATATGCTAAGTTCTAGATATATCCAAAGATTTTGGCAACCCATGTCCGGTATTCCTCTTAATGGGTTCTCTCACCTAATCTGTGTCAATGATTCAAGAAATATCTTGATAACTTTTTGTAGTTCAATATAGAGAGAGGTTAGGGCTTCCATTGTGAGCCATAACCTTTGTTGCACTCTCAAAATTATCAAATTCCATACATAAGTCCAAGCCTTACATACTAGACCATACATAAGTCCAAGCCTTACATACTAAATGGGTCATCGAGAGGAGCATCCTCAACAACAAATCATGGTTTGGTGTGAACTTGTGCTACACTATGAATATGGATCAAGGTCTAGATGAACATTTGGTTTTATTTTTACGAGGATTCTTTATGATAGTCCCCTATCTTGTATTCTTTATGATTGTCCCTTATCACGGAATATGAAGTGAAGGAAAAGTATTAAGTAAGATAATTTGGTTCTTCATGATAGTCCCTTATCACCTTGAATTCTTAAACAACTCAAGTAGATTCCTAACTTGTTCCATTTTCAACATGGTAGATAAGTTCAATTTGATTGGAGAGGCTTGTCATTTTCAATATGGTATGGGAATCGTATGCGAATTTGAGAGGCTTGCAAATTGAAATGGACACAAATGCTTGGAAAGCGCACACCAAAAGGTTCCTGCTAGAGAGGGATATCCTTGAATACACGAAAGCAAGTGAAGCAACATTGTGATTGGCTATTAGGAAAGCTAGAATCTGTTAACATGTGACTACATTCAATCCCCTAGCCTGACTGTGTAAATTTCCAACAACTTCCCCCATGAAAAATGCGGAAGGATTCGGTTAATAAATGTCAAGAACAATCTTAGACCATTTTTAATCTAAAAGAGATAATCACAAGAGAAAATGCAGTCGGGCATATGTTCAGTGCCCATTACTGGCAGAGAGACATAAATATTTGAACTATGTCATGAAGGGAAAGAAGTGGTAGAAAAAATGAAAAGGCATCGGGACAAATCAAGTGTAAGAGGGCATCACATGCATGATGTTTCCATGGTGGCCCGACTATCAACCGAAGCTAGTTAAATTGTTTGATGTTGAAATTACTCTTCTTCATCAGTCGCTTCTGCCAAATCTTGAAGAGACCCTCAAAGTTCAAATCAGTCTAAGTTCTAAGGAAAAGCCATAGCCCGATAAGAAATAAATAGAGATCAAGTAGAATCATTGTTGAAGGAAAATCTCCCTGCAGACAAATAGATCTCCTCTTGAGAGATAGACTCTTAACTCTTAAGACAGAAGATGCTTATCATGGACACTGGCTTCCTTTTAGATCTATATAAATTGATGTATAAGGAGGAAGGAGAAAAGGAGTACCTTTTATCGACGTTTGTCCCTGCACGCTCCGAGTTGAGCTCCGATCTTTCGCTCCTCGATAAGCCCTATAGACAAACAAGGGTACAACCACTTCCTACTCTACTGATATTAGTTTGAAATAGATCTATCTATCAGAGACAAGTTCACGTGAGATTAAACACAAACTAGAAAGAAACAGGCCAAGCGTGTCATATTGATGAGAACAATGACGGAAGTAACTTACAACCGTAGATGTGAATGCAGCAGCTTCGTCAAGTCCCCTTTGTCTAACCCTTGCTCCAAATATCCATGATCCGGATGACAACAACTTCACTGATTACTCTCCTCCAGTTCACTGTGTGTTTCCTATGAGATCATAGGTTTCATGCTTCTAATTCTTCCCCTCTTTTCCACTATGATAGAGCCTGTTTATATAGGTTTAGAGAGGCCTAACCTCTTGATGTATCTTTAGGGTAAGTTGAGGGTTTTCCTCCTTGAGTCAGAGATCTTCCCTAAGATCATGGTTGAGCCAGGAATTCGAATTCAACTGCCTTCCAAGATTGAAAGATCTTCCCCTTATTCTCCTCAACAGACCAACTCCTGCCCAGAATAGGCAGCACTCCCTCAAAAGGGCCATCAAAGTGCTATAGTGTTCCCTAGTAGGCTTAAGGGGGGCGCCAGCACTCTTAAAATCAATAGCACTCCTCTTGCAAGGCTATTCAGTGCTATAATGCTCCCTAGCAGTTTATAGGGGAGCGCAGCGCTTCTAAGAGGGATATAGGGGAGCACTCTCTTCTAAAAGCCTAGATTCAATGGTCCTTTCAGGTGGCAACAGGTACTTAACTTCAGTTAACCATTCCTCTTTCTTCAAATCAAGTGTCTGAGTCATTTTGAGTGTCTTCTTAATGTCGTTATAAGTATGACATAGGCATCATGGCAGTATGCTTCGCTTGACACTTGCGACACTTGTGAGCAACATGTGACACTTGCGACACTTATCAAAGCGAGTAATGTTGATGTGTAACAAATTGCCCCCTAAAGTATGAAGTAAGAAGATGGAGACTGATAACTGAAATGCTTTGTAGACTTTCAAGCAACGGTATAGACGCGGAGAACCCGACAGAAGTTGCACACAAACATCCAACAAATATTATGACATGTTTCAAACCCAAGGCAGGCATACCTATGCTTAGGTTATCAAGACTTGCAAGATATGGATCCGCAGTGTATTTTATGGCGGCCATATCTTGCAA
>JASDQU010100598.1:332720-350964 GCA_032191745.1 Picea mariana | reverse complement strand
CACTTGTGAGCAACATGTGACACTTGCGACACTTATCAAAGCGAGTAATGTTGATGTGTAACAGATTGCCCCCTAAAGTATGAAGTAAGAAGATGATGACTGATAACTGAAATGCTTTGTAGACTTTCAAGCAACGGTATAGACGCGGAGAACCCGACAGAAGTTGCACACAAACATCCAACAAATATTATGACATGTTTCAAACCCAAGGCAGGCATACCTATGCTTAGGTGATCAAGACTTGCAAGATATGGCCGCCATAAAATACACTGCGGATCCATAATTGTATTGACAAAAGGTATAGCCACCGAAAATTCACTGTGGATCTATACTCCCATGACCTGAACTGATTGTAGCCACGAAGAATACATAGTGGATCTACGAGATGACAAGACATAACCATGACCAATACAAAGTGGATCTATGTCACAGTATATGTGTCATTGTTCAAAAGAAACTCCATCGCAACCTGGGCAAAGTACATATCAAAGTGATCACTCAACCCAGGGTCTTCTTACCGATCCTGATGTAGTACGAATCTAACCATGTGAATAAATGTCTTGATGTCGAACATGGCAGAAACCACTTGATTAGCGGTCAATGATGTAAACCGTTAACAAGCGCGAGGGAGATCACCATTAATGTCAATGATTCCCAAGGTACCCTAGTACATTCCAATGAATGTGAATGGATGAGCTGGAGTCGAACATCCGTGGAATCATCCGATCAGAGGTCAATGACATAAACCGACTGTCGAATGTGAGGAGGCCTGCTATTGAGGCATGCAGGTCCCAAAGTACTAACTGGTTTCTAAGTCTAGTTCCTGGATAATGTGTTGAAGTCGACAGGAATAGGCTCGTCGAAGGAGGGCCTTAATGTATCCCCCATCAACGACACGAAACGGACATAGAGATGTAATTGGTAGATCAAATGAACATGGACTGACACGGGTATTGAGACAAGATATTTGTGATGGCTGACTCTCGATATGGATACTTCCCTTGAACACTAAGGCACGACAGCAAAAACATGACATGGACCAAAAATTGATGATGCAGTGGATGATGTGACTTACGTCAGGTGACCTAGAGGATTGAAAGAAACTCAAAGGATTGGCTCAATGTAGAGGTTCAGCGGATTATAATGCATGCAAAAGATAAAGTGTCATGTTCAAGGGCGACTCTAAGAATTACTTGGTAATGTTCTCAAGAGACTGCTTGGCTTGCTTCTTTCAAATTTTCCCCCATCCAGATAGACGAGTACCTCTTTTTAATTTAGCGAGCTTGAGGAGGGTAACACATGCTCGATATAACTCACCTTCGGTAAGTTCTGCTTCCTTTGTTTAACGAACTGGAAGAAGTAAGGGTTCGGTCCCGTATGGGCCTGTCGATGTTTGTTTTAGCGAGTCCAAAGACAGAAAACTTGAAGTTTTTTCATGATTATAGAGTTTGGAAAAACACTTAAAAGAGAACTCTCTCAGTTCCTTTTTCGTAAAGTAGTCTAAAGAGACTGAAAAAGAGATAAACTATCGCTCAACAGACGTTTTCTTCAAATACTTTAACGAGCGTGAAGAGAACAAGGTGGCTCGGTAATCTTTTCATGTTTAGAGAGTCTGAAAAGGACTTAAAGATGACTCCAATGTTGTCCTTTTTCGTAATGTTAGTTTCACGAGGCCGAAAAAGAGATAAATTATCACTCGAAAGACGCCCTTTCAAACCGTTTAATGAGTGGGAAAGAAAGCAAGATCACTCGGCAATCTTTTCATGTTTATAGAGTCTGAAAAGAGCTTAAAAGAGACTCCAGGGGGTTCCTTTTTTGTGTATCCATACAGGTCCGAAAAAGAGATAAAAGTCTACCCAGATGCATTCTCATATATTTACGAGCACGAGAAAGAACAAAGACTAAGCTCGGTGTGCCTCCAGCTTGAAAAGCTAGTGGCTTAGCTCCAAAATGATTAGCAAAGGCTGGAGACATGCCCTCCAAGCTTCGATTCATTCACCGGATCTAAGGTCGTCACCAAGTTCTCTAGTAGATGAGAAAAAGGAGAAGGGTGGATGAAAAGAAGGTTCAAGAGAGATGATTGTTTCATTTTTTGAACGAGCTTGACACAAGAAAAGAACTATGCTCAAGGCCTCTGTTTCATTTTTTAACGAGCTTGCCACAGAGAAGAGAAACTATGCTCCTGGTTGCTTCTTGATCATGGCTTCCGAGAGGATAATGCTCTGGAAGGGTAACATGTCAAGGGACAAAACTCGGTCATGGCTTCCAAAAGATCTTCGCTAGATGGAAGATAATCACTCAAGAAGGAACACATGTTGAGGGCCGCGATAGGAGTAAGGAGATCAGGCTCCAATAATCCTATCGAAGAAATCACCATGTCCACTACCGGATCCAAATCGTCGGAAGTTGAGGTCATGGGAGACAATGCCACATAATTGACATGCGGCGGGGGCGATACTGTCTGCATATAGGAAACACTTAGGGAGGTAACCCAGTCGAGGCCGATGAATGAAAGTTGATCAATAGTCATAATTCTTCCATCGTGAGGGAAAGATATCACACGGAAAAGGGTGGATACAAGAGCTTTCATAGCATAGACATAATCCCGCCCAAGGAGTAAAGCGAAATCCAAGGGGTCTCGGACTACCATGACATCGATAAAGACAATTTTCCCTCCCAAAGTTACAGGAAACTAAGGAAGGGTCCCTAAAGGCTGACTAGTTCTTCTGTTAAAAGCTAACAGATTCTATGTAACCGGTGCAAGCTGCGGACAACCCAAAGCGTACCAAGCAACAGAAGAAAAAATACTAATGAACGCACCTTCATCTATCAACGTTTGAGGAACGTCCTGACCATGAATCTGTACTGTAATATGGAAAGGAATGTGGGAGGGAAGACGAGGTCTAGTTAGCACACCCCAATCAAAAAGGATGGCCTCATTACTTGGAGGGGGTTTCGCAGGAGAAGGAGAAATGCCCCCCGGTACGGTAGAGTCTGTATTAACAAGAAAAACATGGGTAGTATCAGGTTTACTCTCTAGAGAGAGAGTAGGATCGATCGATGATTGGATCGGATCGACCACGCAGGCACTCTTCAAAGGAAGAGTGGGATTGACCGATGATGGAATCGGATCAACCACTTTGGCACTCTTCGGATGAAGGGTGGGACTGACTGAGGAAGGGACTAGATCAGCCACTTTGGCACTCTTCGGATGAAGGGTGGGACTGATAGAGGAAGGGACTGGATCAGTCACTTTAGCATTCCTCAATGGAGGAATGGGATCGATTGACTATGAAACTGAATCGACCACTTGAGTTTCATTCTCCAAGGGAAGAATGGGGTCGATGGGTGGAAATGGATCGACCGCTTTGGTGTCACTCTCTAACAGGAGAGTGGGATCGACTGAGGATGAAAATAGATCGACCACTTTGGTGTCACTCTTTTGATGAAGAACGGGGCTGATCGATGACGGAACTGGATCATCTACTTGGGTTTGTGGTTCAATCGAGGAGGAAACTAGATTGACCATATGATCAACCGGACTAACCGAGGATGGAACCGGATTGACCAGTCCATCAACGAACGATGGGTCGGGGGAAATCTTACGATAACCTTTTGGAAGTTGAAGTTTTTCCAAAAGAGAAGAAGCCTCGTCCATACGAGGGCAAAGGTGAGAGTAATGATCACATTTACATAACATGCAAGGGAACTTGACAATTTTCTTCTTCTTACCAACCTGAACATCACTAGTTGATGAGGTATCATCGACATGACCAACAGAGGCCAATGACGTGGAGGACCACATTTCTAGGACCTGGGTAAGACCGGGGAAATCCCTCAGAAAGTGGTCACCCTTACAAAGGCTGCAAGGGAATTTGGGTTTTGGATTCTTCATTTTAATCTTGTTGACCTCATCAACACTCCCAGTACTATTAACGATAACTGGTTTCTTAGAGCCAACATCTGATTTTGTTGGACCCTTTGTCCTTTTTGGGTTCTTCTTCTTCTTCTCTTTCCGTTTCTTCTTCTTCTGATCAACCTGGCTACTTGCTTTAGAGATTTCACTAGGCGAAGAAGGAGAAATGGAAGGAGACTTGATGGACGAAGAAGGTGAAAAGTCGACATGAGGTTGATGTGTGGGTGGTGTATTGACATCCAAAGTATTAGGTGCAACTGAAACATTGGGAGGATTCGGGATCACCGGAGTGGGGAAAAACCAAACTGGTAATCCAATAGTGAGTCCTGGAAGACTTAGTGTGGCAACATATGGAGGACCAAAGTTTCCAAACGAAGGAAATGTATAAGTTTCCCCAGGAGAAGGGGTTCCTCCATTGGTACCCCCAGGATTCGATGCCATTAACACTGACTCGACCTAAGGTCCACTAAGTAAAACAAACAACACACGCTATGAATCTAAGAATCAATCAATCAAACAAACCTTCCTATGATGAAACCACTAGTTGGTGATGAAATCCAACGTCGCGAGATCAAAATAGGAAGGGGCGAGGATAGAGAGGGTGGATCAGTTACGTTGGCAACCTGCTTAACGGACTTACGCCTTAGTGCAAGCTTCCATGCAGTAATTGTGGATTTACCCTCCAAGGAGCCCGAGTGAGTTTGACCAATGTCTGTTCCAGGTACAGTGAGACTTCCCTTCACCGTCGCCTTGTGTGAGACCCTAAAGATTGTGGCTACTAAGGTCACTAACTCGTATTCATCCCCTGGGCGGGTACAGTCGACAGTCCAATCGGAACGTATGGGCAGGATAACAAGTCCGAAATCAAATTGAAAGGCTCCCACACATAATCGTGGGTATACCTTCCAGTGACCCCCAATATACGATCCGACCACTACAAACAGTTGGGCCACAGAGGGATAATCTCTGTAACTCACCCGAATGCGACCTCGTGCGTAACCCCTGTGTGAGAGGGGGATCCCAGCAAGCCAATATGACAATTGGATTTGACTCTCCCTACCGCAAGATACTAAGTTTGTTCGATAACTTTGGAAAGTTATCCTTTCAACCTATTCCAAATCCCTACACCTTAAACTAATGTAGGTTTGCTAAAAAAGATGTAAAAAGTCTGATAAATTTTAGTTAAGCGTTGATTTTAATGGCTGTTATATACTCGGAGGGTGTACGAAAGTGAAACTGATGGAATGATGACTCAATTCCCAAAAATATGCATGAAATATGATAAGCAATCATTTCTTTTCAATGAATGCCTATTTAAGGGAAAGAGGAAGAGTCGTTTTCACTATCAAACACTTGATAAGGAATGCCCTCAATCAATTTTGTTCTCAATCAAATCCAATATAATGCTACAACATTTCACAAATGCAAACTAATATGCAAACTAATCATTAAGCTGTACTTTTTCGTTTGTATGCGAATGATAATCAATTCAATGCAAAATTTCTCCTGCCAACTACCCTTTCAGATCAAGGAGATTCAGACAAGAATATGCAGATTTCGCACAAACAACACACCCTTTTTTGCGATCAAACAAGAGAAAGAAAACCAAAAACACAAAAGGAAAGAGAAAGAGATTGGATCAGATGACCTCAAAGAACCAAATGAGAAGAGTTATAGACTTCAGATGTCCTTCACTGGAGTTCCCGCTCAGTCGGATAGGAGAGGGAAAAACAACGGATCAATTTCAAGTTCTCAATAGCAAAAACTCAAAAAATAATGAAGAAGGGCATAAAATCTGAACAACAAGGTGTTTACTTCTCAAGAGGAAGCATGTCAAAGGTCAAAGGAAGAATCATTGAATCACAAAGCAGCTCAGCAAGTGAAGAAACAGGGTTTGGACCTCCAAAAATTGCAATTTTGGAAGAGATTTTGAGCAAAAAGGGGTTGGTGCTCTGGTATAAGGGCCACCAGAGCGTTATAAAGCTCTGTCTAACACTTCCAGGGAGTCTTGGCGCTCTGCTAAGATGGGCAGGGGGGCGTCATGCTCAAAAAACTCATAAAACTGTCCAAAAACCCAAAATTTTGATCAAATTTTGACAGGCAAGCTAAGTGTGATGGGGTAAAGAGTCAATTAGCAAGTGCAATCAAATATGAAGGGGTAAAAAAAGCCTAAGAAAAAAAAAAGGTAAGACAAGGTCTATGAGGAAATACAAAACTAAGAAAGTTTTTATTTTCCCCAGTGGAGTCGCCAGTTTCTGTTGAAGGAAAATCTCCCTGCGGACAGGTAGATCTCCTCTTGAGAGATAGACTCTTAACTCTTAAGACAGAAGATGCTTATCATGGACACTGACTTCCTTTTAGATCTATATAAACTGATGTATGAGGAGGAAGGAGAAAAGGAGTACCTTTTATCGACGTTTGTCCCTGCACGCTCCGAGTTGATCTCCGATCTTTCACTCCTCGATAAGCCCTATAGACAAACAAGGGTACAACCACTTCCTACTCTATTGATATTAGTTTGAAATAGATCTATCTATCAGAGACAAGTTCACGTGAGATTAAACACAAACTAGAAAGAAACATGCCAAGCATGTCATATTGATGAGAACAATGACAGAAGTAACTTACAACCGTAGATGCGAATGCAGCAGCTTCGTCAAGTCCCCTTTGTCTAACCCTTGCTCCAAAGATCCATGATCCGGATGATAGCAACTTCACTGATTACTCTCCTCCAGTTCACTGTGTGTTTCATATGAGATTATAGGTTTCATGCTTCTAATTCTTCCCCCCTTTTCCACCATGATAGAGCCTATTTATATAGGTTTAGAGAGGCCTAACCTCTTGATGTATCTTTAGGGTAAGTTGAGGATTTTCCTCCTTGAGTCAGGGATCTTCCCTAAGATCATGGCTGAGCCAGGAATTTGAATTCAACTGCCTTCCAAGATTGAAAGATCTTCCCCTTATTCTCCTCAACAGACCAACTCCTGGCCAGAATAGGCAGCGCTCCCTCAAAAGGGCCATCAGAGCACTATAGCACTCCCTAGTAGGCTTAAGGGGGGTGCCAACACTCTTAAAATTAATAGTGCTCCTCTTGCAAGGTTGTTCAGTGCTATAACGCTCCCTAGCAGTTTATAGCAGAGCGCCAGCGCTTCTAAGAGGGATATAGGGGAGCGCTCTCTTCTAAAAGCCTAGATTCAATGGTCCTTTCAGGTGGCAAGAGGTACTTAACTTCAGTTAACCACTCCTCTTCCTTCAAATCAAGTGTTTGAGTCATTTTGAGTGTCTTCTTAATGTCGTTATAAGTATGACATAGGCATCATGGCAGTATGCTTCGCTTGACACTTGCGACACTTGTGAGCAACATGCGACAATTGCGACACTTATCAAAGCGAGTAATGTTGATGTGTAACAATCATATGGGTTTCGTCACATCCCAGGACAGTTTCCATAAGGTCAGCCACATACAAGTTGTCATCTGGAGGGTCAGAAACCAGAACCCGCACCATAGCTCTCTCCGAACTATTTTCTTGGTCGTTTACTTCTCCATCTCTTAACAGAGGCACAACAAGAAATTAAGTCCCAATGAAGAAGATCCTAATGAATAAGATCCCCTGGTGCGAGTTACTTAAGTCATAACACTTAGCTCGTCATCAAGGTATGCAAATAGATTTTCTTATAAGGGTCGCTTTGATTTACTCTTTTGTTGTCTCATTACTCTTCTTATGGTATCTTTGGGGCATGAGTCAAATTTTCTCTTCTATATTTGAAACTCCTCCAACGAGCTTTGTTTTATTATGATCTAATTCGAATGATAGTTGAATTCTGGATGCCTCAATTAAATGATTCTTGGAAAAATATTTTTTGCGAATTTAAGTCATACCCATATTGAGAATGAAAATACTCATTACCTAGGCGACAATTTGAATGTTATTTTTAAAGAATTATAAGATGGTGAGTCTGTGAAAGAGGTTGACCAAGACGCTCTTTTATTTGTCAATAAAATTATCCAATGAAAAACTTTATGAGAGACGACCTCTACCCATCTACTTATTTTCCATATTTGTAAAAGCTTGGCTTGAATACGAACATGACCATCGATTTCATTATGAGTTCCAAATCGTTAATGTCCAACAATACATCAGTTTTTCTTTCTGCATCTATTTATATTTGTAGCTTTGAATATTTGATTTGGTGTGAAGTTGTTGTAGAGAATATGAAGCTTCGGTTGATTTAATTTGATTTAGTTTTCTAATTAGTTGTAAATGTTATTTATTTAGAATAGCTACAAAATCATAGATTCTATAGCCATTCTTAGAATATTTTAGTAATTGATACAATTTTTATTTCGTGATTTGCAGGTATCCAATTGGTGGCATGAGGCTTGACCATGAATATCTAAAGAAAATAAATTTGTATATGATCCTTTGACTATTGATGGTACATGCAACTAGACTTAAGGAAAATGCAACAAACTTATAACCCATTCGGTTATGCTTGAATCAGGGATGTTTTCATTGAGATTTGTTATGTCAACTAGATTTCTCTATCTTGGAAATCTTCATGTAACACAAGAAGCTAAGTTGTTGGTTCAATTTGGACAATGCCCTAGTCTTTAGGAGAGTGTTGTTTATTCTTGATTATCAGTTTTGTAACCAACCTTTGGGTATCCTAACTTTTCTATTAGAAAATAGAGTATGATGAATCTTGAATGGGGGGGGTGTAATGATGAACAAATGTGGAGTTTATTTTGTAAAATAGTGAATAACTTCTTTTCTTCAAGATTGGTATTTGTAAGTACAGTTTGGAATGCTTTTAATATATGATTTCCAATCATCATCTTAGATACGATTTAGGCTTTGCTCTGGGTCTTTTTAATCAGTTGCATTATTTATTAGTCTTTGGATCTGTGTTTTTCAAAGATTAATATTCAAAATTCTATTCATTGTTTTGATCCTATCAACTCTTTCATCGAAATGGATAGAAGTTGTTAAATGTGTTTATTGTTATCAATGACCGTTTACATGTGCTTGGGTGGTTTCATTAGATGAGATTTCTTTCATCAATTGAAGCTTACATCATTTTTCTCAATTAAGAGTTGGCATCGTAATCATTTCTCTTTATTATCAATAACGATTAAGTGAATTATGTTCGACTTTGTTTCAACATATCTCTCTTAAATTTGCATTTTATGTTATCTGTCAGTGAGGTTTTTCTTGTTTGTGCGTAACACAAGACATATCTATGTAAAAGGATTCGATTACTAGATTTTATCGGTGCTCCTGATCATGATCGGTTCATGTTTTCTTTTAGAAATATATCTAGTGTTATTTTATATTGTTTTAGTTACTTTTCAATGTAAGTAATTTATTATAAGGTTATCCCAAATTGCTCTGATCATTTGAGTCTACCTTTCATTAATTACATTTAAAATCGTTTATTTCAGTTTGATTATGGTTTGTAGCATATGTTTTCATTATTAGTTTATATTTTATAATTAGTTTGTGCCTAAGATTTAGTTCCATAATTTCTTCAAAATCTTCATTTAACAAGGTTTTCTAAATCTTGTAATTGTTGTATCATTTGTAAGAATTTGTACATTTTTGTAGTTAACAATTTTTTTTAGTCAACATTGTAAATATTAGGGATCGGTTAGTTAATAGTTAGAAACCCCAGGAAAACCTTCTATATCTCCTTCTTTTATAGGGGAGATCCCCTCATTGGCTAACAAATCCATTAAAATCATCAGGGACAACCATTCCAAATGGCTTGGGTTCTGCATTAAGGATTTTGGATCGGGATGTTTCCTCTTAGTTGACGAGTGGTCACATCTACCCATCAATGGGACCGCAACCAATGCGTCTAATTTTTACCACACTTTATTGGTGCATCCTGTCAAACTCTTTGTATATGGTGTGTTATAAAATACAATGCCCTATAAACAACATGCCCATGCTTTTTGAACACAAATACATTGGTGCGTTCCATTTAACCAAGCGCACCGCTCAAAATACGATGCATAAAATTTAACTTAACGGTGCAACCATTTTAAACGAATACATCGGTGCCATTAAAAAAACTGCACCAGAACAAATATTGACCAATTTGGCATAGCGGGGCATTTCCTTTGACGCCCTGTATCCGGTGCTCTATGCTTCACAAAGCACCGCTAAACAAAACGACGGTGCTTTAATAACACGGTAGCACCGGAGTGTTCATAGTAACACATTGCACTGCTTAATTTGCAATAAATCAGTATAAGGGAGTGGTGTCCATAGAGCCAACAACAACATCGGTGCATTATACTAGACGATGCACCGCTAAACATCATGTTGGTGCTCTCGAAACTATATCGCAATGGTGCAGTCGGTTAGCGAAAGCACACCACCATGTTTACATTTCATAAAAATTAGGGTGGCGGTGTGTTTATGTTAACCAAATGCACCGGTGTTGTGGAGCGTTTTGGTCAATGGCTTGTTACCAGTCTTATCGACAATAGAACGCACTGTTAAAACAATGTTGGTGCTCCAATAACATGGTAGCACCGACGCATTTATATTAACACATCACATTTCTTAAGTAGCATTAAAACAATTTAACATGTCGGTGTGCCTAGGTCCAAACAACGCATCGGTGTTGTAAAGAGCACAGTATCGGGCCGAATTTTCACAAATTATCAGCGCAGTGCATCTTACGGTAAGCATCGCTAAGATCCTAGGAAATGAACTAATGGAGATAAACACATTGGCGTGTTCTATTAATCGAACTCACCTCCTAGTTTTTTATACAAAAATTTTGCTCGACAGTGCGTAAAATAAATACAACACACCGGTATTGTTTACTACAAGACAAGGACCAAAATACTTCATAATTTACCATATCAGTTCGTTTTATTGGATGCCCTATTATTGGTGTGTTATAAGAAAAACACACCAGTATCAATGCATACAAATCTAAAATGGAGTGTCAGTGCATTACATTCCTTGAGATGCACCGGTGCAACTAAGTGGTTGAACTGGGAGAAATGTTTAAAAAACTATCATTGTGGTGTGTCTTTTAAAACGCGCATGTTACCGGTGTGTCATAAAAGACAACGCACTATTAAAAAGTATCTGGTGCTCGAAGGAACATAAATTACCGGTGCTTTTCATATAACAAAGTGCACCGCTTGGTTTATCATTAAAAAATTCTACTACAACAGTGTGTTCCATAGAATCAATCGCTCTGAGTTACACAGTTCATATGTGAAATGGCATTGTGAATCATTTCGTATGACAACCCTTAATCGGTGCGCTATATATCACAACACACCGCTATAGGTATCGGTGCTCGATTAAAAATGGTGGACCAGTCCGTTAAATTTAACACACTGTTGTTCGGTGCCTTGTGTCTAATATGGAGCACCGATAGTGGTGTGTATCAATTTATTAATAACACTGGTTACTTTTTCACTTTTTGTTTGCAAACATAAACTAATTTCAATTTTTGATAAATACAAATTAGTTATATATGTTTGTGTTTTATATTTTAAATTTGTTTTGTGTGTGTGTGTGTGCTTAAATTTTTTTTTATGTGAATCAGATACAATGACGGCATTGAGCTCAGTAGCATCCAGAAGAAAACAAAATCACAAACTACATATGCAAACCTCCACAATTAAATTTTGTGGAGGTTTTTTTTTTACGGAGGCAAAAACATAGGTCACTCTTCGGTGCCTCTCATAATTTAGCGCATCGACTCGATCCTCTGCCACTTCCTCAGTGCTCTGCCTTGCATCTCCTCATCTGCAGGTTGCTCGACTTTCTCCAATATATCATCCTCGTGATTCATGTAACCATAATACGAACTAACGTCAATTCACTTGTAAATCACATACCTACACCTCCTCTTCTTCGCCTAGAGGGGGCTTATAGAATAACTCTTTGAGAATGGGGAGGAATTCCATAGTCCAGAAGTATCTGCAACCAAGGCCTTTTCTGGTGGCATCGGGCACATCAACTTCGTTCCTTTCCAAGTCCGTCATATTAGCCCCTACTTTGGCATAATTAGGATTTCCAAGCTCTATGATCGGAGCTTCCCAGTGCCCCTTTTCCCTATTCAACAAGAAATCACCCTAGTGGATGTCTTAATTATAACATCGTATCAACCTCAAGAATGACCTAAGATCCATATTGTATATTTAATAGAATTTAGGAAGCACATTTGGAAAAACAATCAATGATCCATAAGCTTTGTCGGCATGCCTTATCGTTAAATATTAAGCATTTCCTTGGCCTCGACTTGCTCCTTCATGAGATCCTCACCCATTTACTTACTAAGAAGTTCATGTTTCTTCTTCTCCACAACGATGCACTCAATCACTTTCTCATCTAGAAGAGAGTGGTAAAGGATCGAGTCTATCTAAAGGGAGGCCAGGTTGATTATCAAGAGTCAGGACATCATTGCCATTAAGTTGATCCTATTTTAGGAAGATGAGGATGTGGTGGAATAAATGTGAGAGAGACACAAGGGAAACCAACAATAGAGAGAGTGAGAGTTTTTTTCCCATGTGACCCTTCTAGATGAGAAAACGATCTAGCACATGGTTGTGGAGAAGAAGAAATATGAACTTCTTAGTAAGTACACGGGTGAGGATCTCATGGAGGAGCTGGTCAAGGCCAAGCCAATGCTTATTATTTAGCGAAAATACATGCTGACAAAGATTATGGATCGTTGGTTGTTTTTCCAAATGTGCTTATTAAATTATATTAAATATACAATATGGACGTTAGGTCATTCTTGAGGTTGACATAGTGTTATGATTACGACATCCATTGGGGTCATTTCTTGTTGAACATGGAAAAGGGGCACTAGGAAGCCCTGATCATAGAGCTTTCCAATGCTAATTATGCCAAAGTAGGGGCCAAGATGATGGACTTGGAAGGGAATGAAGTTGATGTGCCCAGTGCCACCAGCAAGGTCCTCGGTTGCAGATACTTCTGGGCTACAAAATTCCTCCCCATTCTAAAAGATATATTTGATAAGCCCCCTCAAGGCGAAGAAGAAGAGGTATAGGTATGTGATTTACAAGTGAATTGATGACAATTCATAGTATGGCTACAGGAATGATGAGGATGGTATCTTGGAGAAAGTCGAGTAGCCCGATGAGGAGGAGATGCAAGGCATAGCACTTAGGAAGTGGTAGAAAATCAAGTCCATGCGCTAAATTATTAGAGGCATCGAAGAGTGATATCCTTCACAAAAATTTAATTGTGGAAGTTTGTATACGTTTGTCAATTAAATTGTTTCTCGATGCATTTTTACGTAACAACTACACCGGTGTGCTTTCAATCACACCAGTGCACTATAAACAATATATCACACATGTATATTGTGTTTTTTGAAATCATGTTGATGTTGTTGTTGTTTGATTTATAAAATGTATTATAAATACGCTAATGATTTCTCTATTTCTAAATTTAATTTAAGATGTATCACTCATTAGAATTTAGAGTTTCCATATAATGTCTAACTTTAGTTTTATGAAAACTCTAATTGGGATGGCGGAGTTTATCCCAACTGCGGTTCGAGACTGTGGTTAGTTTTTTTCCGGTCTACGAACTACAGTCAAAACCTACAGTTAGGTCACAAGATGGGTGATCTGTCTGAGGGACCTCAGGCGATTTCTTTCTCGGCCTCTTCTTAGCACGGTAGTGAAGGTTATGTGGTGTTCCCCCCTCCTTTTTTGGATAACACAAAGACTGGTGGACGTGGAGTTTCGGGGAGCCATTATGGAGGATTTTTTAGTCCACGTGACCACCACAGGGGACCAACCAAGTGGAGAAGAGATATGGTTGGGAACAGGTGGAGGTTTGGGGGCTCGAGTGGTGGAGAAAGAGACGTCCAACTGTCAGGCATAACACCTGGCTCCTGACAAAGAAATCCCTTCTCTCCCTGGTAAGTCGATACAAGCTTCCTCTTTTCAGCCTTCCTTGAGGAATGAGGTTTTTGAAGGTTGTTTTGGGGATTTCTCGAAGTTCCTGCCATCGGATCATCTGCACACAGAAGGAGGAATTCCTCCCTTCCTTAGCCCCCTGGATGATCTAGATTTCGACTGGATCTCACAGATTGAAGGAGGGTTTATATTTTCTTCACCCCCTTCCAGTTAGGAGGACCCTGGAAGTGGATTAAATCTAAGCGGGTCAAAGCCCTGCTCGGAAACAGTTGCAGAACATAGTAGATTTGAGAGATTTTGTTCTCGTCTCTTTAGTGTACCAGAGGATCTATCCAAAACAAACCCCAATAAGGGATTTATATCGGCTCTCCTTGATGTTGAAAAACAACGGGGTTTTGTCCAGGACAAAGGGGGTCTTACTCAGACCTCCCATAAGACTACAGATTTTTTCAGGGCCCTTGGGAACAAAGGAGAAAAAGCAGTGTTGGACAGAGACAGAAAAGGAAAGGTTCAAAAACAAAAGGAAAAGTGGGGAATCTCGTTCTCGGGGAGGAGGTAGGTATGAATCAGGTTATCCAAATGGCTAACCAAACACTAGTCGAGAGAGCAAGTGGTAGATCCTTTGCGCACAAATCCATCATTGACTGGGCACATTCCGCTTTGAAAGAGCATCTTGGCTACGTCCTTGAGATCATTGAATTAAATAGGAACTAGTTTGCATTTAACTTTATTCAACCAGATCATCCAAAATGGGTACTTGGAAAAAACTAGAGTGTCAACAATTCCCCCCTTTTTTTAAAACTGTGGAGCCCCCTTTTTTATGCCAACAGAGAAAAATTGGATAAAATCTCGGTTTGGGTCTGTCTCCCGGCACTGCCTCTACAGTTTTGGTCCTTAGATTACTTCAAATCAATAGCGAATTATCTGGGAGACTTCTTGGAAGCGGATTTATCCTTTGAAGAAACAAAACAAAGGAAAGTGGCAAGGATTTTAGTCAATTTGAATGTTAGAGAAGGGCTTGGTGAAGAAATAGATTTGAGTTGGGGGAACTATACACACTGACAGATTTTGGATTATGAAAATGTCTCGTTTAGATGTCGTAGATGCCATTAGTATGGACATTTGGTGATGAACTTCCATCTGCCTTTAAGAACCAAAGGAAGGCCCCTTTTCTGCAATAAGGGGAAGAGAGTTATTCAAAAGGAGGAAAGAAGACACACAAGTGATAGAATTGATGAAGCACAAGACTCAATGGACCTAAAGCAGCTTTCATCACCCAAAGAAGCTCGTCTACAGAAAATTTAAGAACCACTTCCTGTAAAAGCGACGGAAGGATCTGAGCCTACAAGCCTTATCAAAATCGGCTTGGGAAACTCAAGGAATTTGGTATTGGGTAATCTTTTACCTCTTTCTCCTCCTATTACTGTTTTAATTAAAAATATTACTCTAGAAGGCAATGAGTGGTTGGGGGCTCTCAAAAATTCATCCCTAGATACCATCCCCTCTTCACAGACCGATAGAGGCTCGGACACCTTCAATACGACTATTTCATCAGGGGATCCACCTTCCCCAAAGCGACTCTATTGCGCAGAAGATGATTCTTCTTCTTCCTCCCTAACCACCAAGACTTTGACAACTCGTTATTTTCTTATAACCCATAAGGAAACCAAACCCTCGAGATGGATGGGAAAGGAAGCGATCTTGTCATTGGATAGAGGAGGTCGTGGAAGAAAATCCATGATCTCAAAAGCTCAATCCAAAGCCAGGATAGACCTTCTGGCCATTGAGGACCCAGGGAAAGGTTTCGGGATGAAATGTATGTCTTTCAACTGCAAGGATTTAGTTGGTTCCCTAAAAAAAACAACCTTAAAAAGGGTGATTTCTTTGGAACACCCTGACGTTTTACTACTACAAGAAACCCTGGGGGAAGGAGTAGAAGTGAAATCTATCCTGGAACAACTACTTCCCGGATGGAAGTTCGAAACTTTGGATGCCTTGGGAAGATCGAGGGGGGGGGTTGGAAACATGATGGAATACCCATACAATTCAAGTTATAAATGTCTGGGGTATAGACTCTGGACTAGGAATTATTGTTTTGGCCCCAAAGTTAAGGAGGTATCTACACATCGTAAACGTCTATGGCCCTTATCAGAACAAAAAAACTTACTGGGACACACTTTTTACTAAAGCCTTTCTAAAATATCATCTGGTGATCTTAGGGGGAGATTTAAATTTCTCCTTGGGACCTTCGAAAGTCTAGGGTGTACATGCTAGAATTGACCCTTTGGCAAAATATTTTGGTCAAACACTTGTTGACTGCAGACTAACTGACCTAGATGCCACTTTGCTCAAACCAACCTAGAGAAACAATAGGGTGGAGGAAGATGGAGTTGCTAAAAGGTTGGATCATTTTCTGATAGCTGACTCCTTCTTGGAAATGCAACTAACAATGAAACAATGGATCGGTTTTGGAGGTATCTCAGATCATTACCTGATTTTCTTGGAATTCAGACAGGGCTCAAAGAAGCCAGCCAGCCCTTTCAAATTTAACAAGACTTGGTTAGAGGATGACTCTTTTATAAATATTGTAAAAGAGAACTGGAGACCCTTTCACCAGGACAGTCATCAGTCAGCAACCTTTCACTTAGCAGAAAATATGAAAAGGATCAAAGAGATAGTAAAACCCTGGGTTTTCCAAAAAAGACAAAATGAGGACAAGGAACTAAAACAAATTGAATCTGAGCTACAAATATTATCTGANCCCTAAGTCAAAAATTACTTTACTACATTTGGAGAAGAGAAGAAATAAACTACTAAAGGAAAAGGAAGAATCACGGAGACTAAAAAGAAGAGCTATATGGCTGGCAAGTGGGGATGAGACTACAAAGTTCTTTCAAGCATTTTCTAAAGGTAGAAGAAATGCCAAAACCATTTGGCAGTTGAAAATTTTGGAAGGGAATTTGGAGAACACTTTTGAAGGTATGTCAAGATTAGGGAAAAAACATTTCCAAAATCTCTTCAAAGCAGAAAATCAAGCCTCCATAGAAGAAGTGGTCCAAATGGCTCAAATTTTCCCCAGATTTGTAAATGAAGTAGACAATAGACTCCTGATGGAAGAAGTAACAGAAAAAAAAAAAAAAATTAAAAGAAGTTCTACACAGCTTTCGAAAAGACAAAATCCTAGGTCCAGATGGTTGGACCATTGAATTCGTTTTGGGATTTTATGAGCTTCTGGGACAGGACCTGCTAAAGATGGTAGAGGACACTAGAACTTCGGGGTGGATTCCACAAAGTCTAAACTCTAATTTCATGGCTCTGATTCCAAAAATAGATAATCCTAAGACATTGGACGACTTTCGTCTAATCTCACTCTATAACTGTGTCTATAAAATTATCTCAAAAGTAATTGCAAGAAGAGTGTAAAGAATACTCTCAGAAAGAATTTGAGGAGAACGATTTGGTTTCTTGGAAGGAAGACAAATTCATGAAGCCATAGGGGTAGCACAAGAAGGACTTCACAGTTTGAAGTCAAGGAAATTAAAAGGTGCAGTGTTAAAAAATGATCTTTCTAAAGCCTATGATAGAGTAAGTTGGTTTTTTATTCGCTTAATTGCTAACACATTTGGGCTTTGCAGTCCCCTTCATCAATTGGATCATGAATTGCCTCACTACAGTCTCCTTTGTTGTACTTATTAATGGCTCAGCCTCACCTTTTTTCCTTTAGAAAGAGGTTTAAGACAGGGATGTCCATTATCACCTCTACGTTTCCTCTTAGTAGCTAAAGGACTAAGCAGAGCTATCTCAGAAGAAAAAAGATTTGGTTCTTTCTCTAGAATCAAAGTCTCACACGCTTTGCATCTCACTCACCTTCTCTTTGTTAACGATGTATTAATCTTCAGTGTAGGGTACAAAAGGGAGGCAAAGACTTTAAAGAATATACTTCTTCTTTTCTCCAAAGCAACAGACATGAAAATTAATGAAGGGAAATCATCCCTCACTGCAAATTTACTGATTGAAGAAGAATGCCAAACCCTTAGGCTTATTTTCCCCTTTGAGGAAAAGAAATTAGACGATGGCCTAAAATATTTGGGTTTCTTCCTAAAACCAAATGACTACAAAAAAGAAGATTGGAAGTGGCTACTGAAGAAAATGGATAAAAGACTAAATACCTAGAGTGACAGGTGGCTTTCACGCGCGGGCATACTTGTTTTGGTTAAGTCAGTCTTGGAAGCTATTCATGTTTATTGGATGTCACTCTCTTGGATCCCAAAAGGAATCTTGGAACCAGCAAGAAAACTCACCTCCAAATTTCTGTGGAGCGGCAAAAAAGAACTCATGTAACTCCATGGGTTCATTGGGAAAAGATCGTTATACCAAAGGTTCTTGGAGGTTGGGGG
>JASDQU010100598.1:276095-313646 GCA_032191745.1 Picea mariana | reverse complement strand
CAAGTGCAGAGGGGGGGTACCCCCTCTGCGGGGTCCTCCCCTCGACTGGGGGGTCTGGGGGAAAGCGGGCCCCCGAAGCAAAAATTGCCTTGTAAAAGTATATTGTAATTTCATTGTAAATCTGGACCGTTCATTATAAGGTCACAGATCTAACGATAGAGATTATGTTAGGGTTTTTTTCCCTAGAAGGCAACCCTCTTTTATGAGGGAAATGTATTGCGGCTATGGAGGTTGGCAAGTATTGTATTCTGAGAGAGGAGACTGTGAGAGAAAGAAGAGGAAGTTACAGCGGGTTTTGTTGTAGGTTGTATCCCTTCATTTTGTTGGATAATAATAAAGAAAGGACCTGGCAATTTCTCTGNTGTTTTATTTTATTGCTCCGCGGTCCTGTTTTTCTAACATGAAGAAACTCGATAAGATTGTTCACAATCTCAGTGTAAAAGAACATAAAACCCTTATGAAAATGTTGCAAAGAGAGGAAACAAGTGGATCAAATGGTAATCAACATTAATTTGTTCTTCGACTTTTTACTAAAAATGAATTTCTTAACATTAATCACTAACAAGTTTTAAACACTCGATTTCACATTTTTTTAATGTTATGCAAGGACCGATAACGAGGGAATTGAATTTCGTCCTAAGAGGATAAAAATTCTTAAGGATGTAAATGATGATGATGGCTTGGTCATCAGTTCATCTGGAGTGACATTTGAAGTTAATGAGAGGGGCAAATTGTTTTACAGAGCTTTGAGGGATATAGTGGAAGGATTGTATAGACGTAGTTTCCAATTACAATACAAAAACCAATCCAGTCACTCCAAGAATCAGGTTATATGTACACTACAAGAAGCGTTTCTGAAGCCATGGTCAATGAGACCTGCGAGACTTGCAATAACAAAAAGGAATCATATAGAAGGGTTTTTTTTAAGGAAACTGGGAATTCTTTTATTAAAAAGACTACAGGCAAGTTGCAGTAAAGGAGGAAATACATCTATATATATCATATTTCAAACCTTCAAGAACCGGCATTCTAAATTTTGTTAAAGCCTTCAGATCCCTATAAATGTCAAGGGCATACATAAACATATCTCTACATACTTTCCTAGTGTAGTATCTATAAAAGATACCTAAAATGTAGATACAAAAACAGAACATCAGGAATGTTGGATAAAATCATGGGATAAAGCTAAGGGAGGACTTCTCGTCAATTCAAAGAGTGCCTTCCAGGTCCCTTAGAGCAAAATTGGCTTGTTTATCGGCCAGAGAATTATTATTTTTGTGGATGTGAAATAAAGAGCTTCAATGGAATTGTTTGCGTTCTTGTTGGATTTTGATTAGAATTTTCATGAGTTTCATATTTGACGGGAGGGTCCATTTACAAATAAAATTAAGAATGACCTTAGAATCTCCAAGAATAGTGAGGGAGGGAATCCTAAATCTTCTTGCTAACAAAATACCTTGATACATGGCATATGCTTCTGCTTGGTTATTGGTTGTGTAGCCTAGGCTCCAAGAAAAAACAAGCCTGGTATGACCTCCTGGCGAAAGAAGAACCCCACCTGCACCTACCTTCCCTGGGTTTCCTTTTGAGGCACCATTGAAACAAAGAACATATTCTGATTGTTTTCGTTTCCAATTTGCAAAGTCCTCAGGAGAGATATGAAGTTGCCAGGAAGATCTAGAAAAATTAAAGGAGGAATGATGGATTTGGTTAGAATGTATCCTTTGTGTAGAGGAGAAGAGTCTTTGCCACCAAACTTCTTATGCTAGAAGGAGATTATGGTGTCCTAAACACTGTCTCAATCGCAAGGTTATGAATTCATCCAAGATACTCAAGCATTTGGCTGAAACCATCTCAGGGGGAGTAAAGACGTCCAAAAAAATGGCACGGTTCCTAACTATCCATATTTTCCATGTGGTAAATTTTGGCAAAGAGAGAAAAAAAACTTTAAAGGATTCCTTGAGCACCAATGATTCACGATAGGAGGATTGTCATCGACTGAAGAGATTGGTAATTGAGATTGGGAGATTAGTTTGGGGTAAGAGGCTTCCCAAGACAGATGCCCAAACAACTCTAGCAAATGAATAATCAAGGAAAATATGACTAATGGTTTATGCCTCCTTCTTACAAAGAATACACCAGTGGGGTCTTATATAACCTCTTTTCTGAAATTGATCTCTAGTCTGGATTTTCCCATGGTCGAGGGTCCAACAAAACATGTTGATCTTTGGGAGGTTGTCATTATTCCAAATTTCATTCCACATACTCGATCTCGGTGAGAGAGTGGACTGAGCCAAGAGGGTCGCGTATCCAGCTTTAACAGAGTAGGCACCATCTCCCCAACCTCTAGTGTCTTCAGTTTCAAGATGAGAATGTGCACAGCCTTTGAGCAAAGAACAAAGGGTCTAGAAATCTCATGTGAGCTGATCAGGAAGATCTGGAATATGCCAGCATACCGAAATCCCTGACTGATGCCATTGAGAGATATTAAAAAGAGAGAGTCTTTGATTGGTAGTACACCACTGATAGAGAGGTTGCAACGAATTGGTATGAAGAAGTGGAGGGTGCCCCATTATGCCATATGTCCAAACACATATTTTCTTACCATTCCCTGGAATCCAAGTTGCCTTACTTTGAAAAAGAGGCAATGAAGCTTTGAGAAGTTTCCAAATGGGGGAGCTTGATTTCCTTGAAGGAGGAGAATCTAGGCATCTAAGCTTATCCCTAGTTAGATATTTATTTAAAATCACCCTCTTCCACCATTCTTGATTTTTGATTACTAATATCCACAAAATTTTGGCTCCAAGGGACAAATTAGAAAGGGAAGGATATAGTATACCCAGCCCCCCATTTGATTTCGAGGCTCGAACCACAATCCAATTGAATGGGTGTTGACGATTGGTGTTGGATCCCCCCCCCCCCTTCCAGAGAAAATTTCACAAATCCTGAACAATGGCAGACTTTATGAAGGTAGGGGAAAGCAGAGAGGAGAAATGGAAGATCGGAAGAACTGAGAGGACAAATTTAATGAGGACCACCCTGCCCATAGGATTGACACAGTGAGAACCCCAAAGGGTGAAATTAGATTTGATTTTTCAACAACAGGGGTCCAAGTTGAGCTAGGCAGATGTCGGAGGCAAATGGGGATGCCAAGATATTTAAAAGAGGTCCAATTTTCTTCCAAGAAGAATGGGAAGATATTTGATATGATAGAGGCCACCCTAGAATTGACATTCCACACATAAAAACAACTTTTATGATTGTTTGTCTTCTACCCTAATGCTTTAATAAAGGTATCCAAAGTCTCCTTAAAGTGCTTGTCTATAATGATGGAGGCCCCTCCCAATAGAATGGTTTCATCTATGAACTAGAAGTGATTAATTCTTTATGCTCTCTTAGTGATTTTGATTCCAGAAATGTGCTTCTTCTATCTATCCTTACTCAAAATTATGCTCAAGGCTTTAACCATCAAGATATAATGAATTGGGGACAATGTACATCCTTGCCTCGATCCTCTAGAGAGCTTGAAGAATTTTTATGGATGGCCATTAGTCATAAGGGAGATCCAAGGCCCACATATACAAGAGGAAATACATGCCAGAAAGTCTGCACCAAAACCAAATCCTGTCAGAACTGCGAAGAAAAATATGTGCATGACCCTGTCAAAGGCATTGGCCATATCCAACTTGATTACCATCCACTTATCTCCTCATTCCTTACTGGAATGAATGGCTTATTGGACTATAAGAATGTTATATATCATCTATTGTTTTTCTACAAAGCCTCCTTGATTGGGGGAGATTAATTTGTGCAGATGAGGCCTAAGTCTAATGGCGATAATTTTTTAAATGAGTTTATAGGAGACATTACAAAGAGAGATAGGTCTAAATCTAGAAAAGGATGGGATGAGTTCCAGAAATTAGGATTTAATATTGTCGCCCATTCTGGATGATTTCTGGACAGATTGAACCATTTGAACCAGATCCCTTTTGGCAATGTTCCAGCAAAGAAGATAAAAATGCATGGTGAACCCGTCCGGACCCGGAGCCTTACCCAGATTCATCTATTGAAGTGCCCCCAATACTTCTATCTCAATGACCGGCTGAATTAAATACTCATTGTCTTCTTGTGTGATGAGTGTAGGAATGTTATGAAGGAGACTCTCATGGGCTTCAATATCTTATTTTCCATCTTCTGTATAGAGCTTCTCAAAGTGCTCCTTGGCTATTGATTTAAGTTGACTTTGACCTTTGCAATAAATACCATCGACTCCTTTGATTTCACCAATTTTGTTTTTCCACATTCAAGCTTTGGCTTGCCTATGGAAAAACTTTGTGTTACAATCTCCTACTTGAAGCCATATGCTTCTTGACTTAAGTCTCCAAGTTTCCTCTTCAGTCTGCATCATTTTTGAATATTCATTAAAGGTTTGTTGCTCATCAAGAAGGAGAGAGGGGGATATGTGTTAGGTTTTTATATTCTTTTCATTGAAGGTCGAAGTCGAGGTGGATCGAACATAGGTCGAAGGTCAAGGTAGATCGACAACAAGTTGAAGGTCGAGGTTAGTCGACTAGGTAAATTTGAAGTCGAAGGTCGAGGTGATTTGACATGGTAAAGTAATCGATCGTAAGTCGAAGTGGTCAACCAACAAGAGGTCAATAGGCGGGCATGTGGCGATCGACTGAAGACCGAATGAAGGTCGACTAGTAATCCAACTTGGAGTCGACTATAACATAATCTCAAGATTTGCGGGATTTATAGCCAATGATCTGTATGGATATGTAACCATTTTTGGGTGCCACGTATTTAGGGTTTTGTGTGATGTAAATCCTATAAAGAAGCATGTTAAGATTGTAAAGGCTAATCAATGAATCATAGGATAGCCAGTCTTTAGAGAAATCTTTAGATGCAGGTTGTTGGTCATGTTGATGTAAGCCAAATTGGCTACAGGGTTGTTCTTGCACAGGCAAGAGGGTGTGATGTCGATTGTGTCTTAGGTGTGGAATAAGGTTAGAAATGTAACCTTTTATTCAGATTGAATAAGACAACAAGAGAGCAGAATGCTCAAGGAATGGTGGTTCTCTCGGTTTGGGTTTCCAGGCGAAAATATATGTGTATTATGTGATTGCTTTGTCATTTGTGTTCTTGATTAAATTCGAAAAAAGAGCAAGAAGTATGATTCAACGTTGTCTTTCAGATTCGGTACTATTGAATGTCTCAGGTGAAGATTCGAACAAGAAACTGTGGAACAAGATGGGAAGCTTATACCAGTTGAAATCTCTCGTAAATAAGTTGTTTCTTAGAAATAAATTGTATCTTTTGAGAATAAGTGATGGTAGTTCGGTGATTGAGAATTTAAATGTGTTTAATACCATTTTAAGTCAGTTATCATCCGTGGATATTAAAATCACTAAGGAAGAGAAGTGTATAAGCCTATTATGTTATTTTCCAAACTCTTGGGATAGCCCAGTACTGGCTATAGGGAGTAATACAACCACACTAGCACTACAAGACATGGTTGCTTCTTTGTTGTCAGAAGAAATGAGAAGAAAGAACATGGAAGGATCGACCAAAGATGCTTTAGAGGTGAGAGATCGACCGGTTGAAAGAGATAAAGGCAAATTCTTCGGTAGAAATTTTAAGTCGAAGGGTGGATCTAATTCCTTGGTTCAGTCAACAGGAAGATGTTGGAAATGAGGTAAACTTGGGCCTTACAAAAAGGACTGTAAGTTGAGGGCAATGGAATTCAATACGGGATCCCATGAGAAGCAGTCGACTAAGAGAAAGACGACCCTAGATTAGGGAGGTGATGTGTACCTGGCATCAACCAGCACACAATCGGATCAAGGTGTTTGGTTGATCGACTCAGGAGCATCCTATCATATGACACCACATAGAGAATGGTTCTACGAATATGAACTATATGATGGAGGTGATGTGTTATTGGGGGACAACTCGACAACCAAAATTTTCGGACAAGGAAGAGTTCGACCGATACTGCAGGATGGGAGGAAAAGAACCCTTCCAGGTGTGCTACATATTTTAGGTTTGGAAAGAAACATGATATGTGTTAATAAGATGCGTGATGTTGGAGTGCACACTCGATTTCAAAAGGAGTCGTGCAAGATGGTCAGAGGTGTGATGGTCTTAATGAAAGAAGTTCAGATTGGAACCCTATACAAGTTTTTAGGGAATGTCGACTCAACTAGATGCAAAAACATCATTTCTCTTGAAGTCAACTCGACTTCGACTCAACTAGACCCGACTCGGCCTTAGTCGATTCAAACTGACTCGACAAGACACGATAAAATCGACCTGACCATGCTATGGCATGAGAAGATGGGACACATTGGAGAAAAAGTACTTCGAGCCATGCACAACAAAGGTATGGTCGAAGGTTTTCCTGAATGTTGTTTAGAAGTCAATTTTTGTGAACATTGCATGTATGGAAAACAAAGTCAGGTGAGTTTCCCATCTGTAGCGACAAGGGAAAATGGGATTCTAGAATTGTTACATAGTGATGTGTTTGGCCCGGTTCCAGTGCCTTCACTTGGTGGATCCCTATATTATGTCTCCTTCATAGTTGGTTTTTCCAGGAAGACATGGATATATTTCCTAAGGATGAAATCATAGGTTTTCAAGAGATTTAAAGATTTTAAAACTCTTGTAGAAAACCATACAGATAAGAAGATTAAGGTGTTGAGAACTGACAACACTGGTGAATTATGTGGAAAATAATTTGATTAGTTATGCACGCAGTGTGGCATAACATGCCAAAATACTACACCATATACCTCACAACAAAATGGAGTTGTCGAGAGAATGAATAGAACATTGATGGACAAGGCAAGGAGCATGCTCAGTGGTGCTGGGCTCACACAATAATTTTGGGCAGAGGCAGTCGACACTGAAAGATATTTGGTGAATATGTCCCCTTCTTCAGTGCTAGTTGACATGAATCCACATGAGGTATGGTCGGATAAGAAGCCTTCAATTGCACATCTCAAAGTATTTGGATGTGATGCATTTGTGCACATTCCCAAGGAGAGGAGGGTAAAACTGGAAAAGAAGGCAATCAAATGTATTTTCATTGGATATAAAGAAGGAATGAAAGGATATAAGCTTTGGTATGTTGCATCAAGGAGAACAGTGTACAGCTGAGATGTGGTCTTGAGAGAAGTCGGAGTTAAGTCTGATCCTGAGGAAATTGTTCAGACCGATAATAAGCCTAAGACGGTGCGGTTTGAACCGAGGAACGAAGAATATGATTCAGATGAGACGACTGAATCAAAGGAAGAGGTATAACAACATACTTTAGTGGTAAGGAGGTTAGAAAGAGTAAGAAAACCAGTTGAAAGGTATATTCCGCCCGACTTGCGTTACGCATTCGTGTTAACTACCATCAATGATGACCCCAAGTCAGTCAGTGACGTATTCAACTCGGTAGAGGATAAACTCTGGAAGGATGCCATGGTCGAAGAGATGGAATACTTGTGCAGGAATGAGACATGGGACCTTGTCAAGTTACCTAGTCGAAGAAATTTTTTCGGTAGTAGATGGGTATTCAAAAAGAAGATGGATGTCGCAGGAAAAGTAGAGAAGTTCAAAGCTTGATTGGTAGCGAAAGGTTATTCCCAAGTCGAGGGAGTCGACTTCGGTGAGATTTTTTCCCCTGTCTCAAAATTAACTTCCATTAGAGTACTAATTTCTTTGGTTGCAACATTCGATCGAGAAATAGAACAGATGGATTTGAAGACAACGTTCCTACATGGGGACCTAGAATAAGAAATATAAATGAAACAACCTAAAGGATTTATATTAAAGGGTAAGCAAGAGTTGGTATGCAAACTGAAAAGATCCCTTTATGGTTTAAAACAATCGCCAAGGATGTGGTACCAGAATTTTGACACATACATTCTTAGTTTTGGATTTGTGAGAAGCAAAGTTGATCATTGCATATATTCCAAGGAAGAAGGTGGGCGTTTCATATATGTAGCTTTGTATGTCGAATACAAGTTGTTGATTGGAAACATAATGGACGCAATGAAGGAGGTGAAGAAGAAACTATCCTCCAAGTTCGACATGAAGGATCTCGATGCAGCTAACTTCATTCTCAGAATGAAGATTAAGAGAGATTGAGCCACTAGAAATCTCTAGTTGAATCAAATGAACTATATTGAAACAATTATGAAGCGATTCAACATGTAGGATTACAAACCGGTGAAGGTGCCAATTCCTGTGGGAGCAAGGCTAACTGTTGAACAGTGTTCAAAGACACAGGAAGAAATAGAACACATGGCACATGTTCTCTATGCAAGTGTTGTTGGTAGTCTAATGTATGAGATGGTCTGCACTCGACTAGACATTTCCCATGCAGTGGGAGTGTTGAGAAGGTACATGTCAACACCCGGAAAGGAGCACTGGACAATTGTCAAGAGAGTATTCAAGTATTTGTGTGCCACAAAAGACTATGTTATTTGCTACCAAGGAAGACTTGAAGGTGACAGTGGTAAATTAAATGTACATGGATTTGGCGATGTCGACTAGGCTGGAGATATGGATCGACGGAGATCGATCAGCGGATATGTCTTCAAGATGTTCGGTGGAGCAATAAGTTGGATGAGTAAGCGACAGGAGGTCGTAGCCTTGTCAACAAGAGAAGTTGAATACATGGTGGCCACTCATGGAAGAAAAGAAGCAGTATGGTTGTAAAGGTTGTGTTCAAGAATTAGGTTTGAGCAGAGAGCTATGAAGGTAAGTTGCGACAGTCAAAGTGCAATATTTATGACAAAGAACCCTTCTTATCTTTTGAATGCTAATAACATTGATGTACAATACCATTTCATAAGAGATATGGTGGAAATTAATAAGGTGCTACTGGAGAAAGTAGACACATTGGAAAACATAACAGACTCGTTGAACAAGTATGTGAGTGATGTGAGGTTCTCTTGGTGCAGAGAGGCAATGGGCATTTCTTCCTTGGGTCTGTGAATGAAAGTTCAGGAATATCTTGGTTTCAACAAAGAAGAAAACAAGTGGGAGAATGTTGGGTTGTCATATTCTTCGTAATGAAGGTCGAAGTTGAGGTGGATCGACAGCAGGCCGAAGGTCGAGGCCGATTGACAACAAGTCGAAGTTTAAGGTTAGTTGACCGCGTAAAGTCAAAATCGAAGGTCGAGGTGATTCGACTTGGTAAAGGCATTGACAATAAGTCAAATAGGTCAACCAACAAGAGGTCGACAAATGGGCATGTGGTGACCGAATGAAGGTTGACCGGTAGTCTACTGGTAATCCAACTTGGAGTCGATCATAGCAAAACCCCAAGATTTGTGGGATTTTTAGCCAATGATCTGCATGGTTCTGTAACCGTTTTGGGGCGCCATGTCTTTAGGGTTTTTCTCTTTGTAAAGCCTATAAATAGGCATGTTGTAAGGTCGTAGAGGATAATCAATGAATCGTAGGATAACCAGTCTTTCGAGAAATCTTTAGATGTAGGTTGTTGGTCATGCAACTAGTCAGATTGGCTACAGGGTTGTCCTTGCACATGCATGAGGGTATGATGTTGTTTGTGTATTAGGTGTGGACCAAGGTTAAACATGCAATATTTTATTTATATTGAATAAGAGAACAAGAGAGCATAACGCTCAAGGAATGTTGGTTTTACTAATTTGGGTTTCCAGGGTAAAATCTGTGTGTACTGTATGATTGCTTTGTCATTTGCATTCTTGATTAAATTCTTCTTCTCTTCTGCTAGGTTTAGTGTGGAAGTGAATCTCATTTCCGGACAATATGGGGGAAGTCTCCAACTTGACTCTGGTTCCATCTAGTTTTTTCATTATCTCCTGAATCGCTTGTTTATCTACCCGAGGTGGGTTTAATGTCCACCAGATCCAAATCCAAGATTACTTCTTCCATATGTTCTCGAGCATAATCCCTCACTATAGTCCACCTATTGAGATTTTGATTAAAAATTTAAGTGTATTCAAAGTTCTTTAACTTTTAATTATTAGAACAATAATTGTATGCATGAGAATCACTAAAAGAAAGACATTTGCAGTATACACAAGATTTATCTTGGGAAACCCTCTTGGGGAAGAAAACCCAGAAAAACGTCTTTAGTATGGATTCATCAACCAAGTACAATGTCAATACAAAACTCTCTTCGAGAAAGATATCTTAGAATATAAAATAAACATAATATAAACCAGAAACCCTAGCTACAGTAGGATAGCGTAGCACCTATATCATATAGAACATTCAAGAGATATCCAAAAGTCTCCATGAACACACCCTTCTTTTGTTGTTGCATCTCATTCTAAGGCTAGCGAACTTGCCCTTGAGAGATATTGGGTTGTTGTGTTGTAAGTGAGGCGCCTAGCCTCATATATATAGTGGATAAACCATCCTCTTTTAACTTGGTCAAGGCCGACTTGTACAATTGTCACTTTCTAATTTGTATTTGCCTTTTGTAATGGATCAATGAGGCCGACTTTACAAATATGATTTATCATTATTCTTTTAGGGTTTTGACTTGATCAAATACAATAATAATATCTTTCAAAGCTACTCAAAACTTCAAAACTCCCTCTTAGCAAGGAAGGTATTCTTCTGGCACGATCTTGAAGAATGCTTATGCATGTTTGTACTCTTAACCATTAACTTGTTGACTTTCCACGAATCTGTACATCACTAGAAGTTTTGTAACCATGGCATGCATCCAGAGTCTCATCATCATATGTAGCATCTCTCTAGTAGGCATAGTATCATCTTCCTTTTGGACCTTATGTCATTATGGGACTTTATCTAGCTCACACAAAACTAGGCATCTAGCTCACACAGAACTAGGCCACTATCTCACAATTGTCCAGCTCACTCAAAATCTATACAACTATCCCTTCTGGTTGGCACACCAGGCATCCAGTCCACAGTGACTAGGCATCTAACCACAAGGGTTAGGAAATCTAGTGCGCACACACTGGCCATCTAGCCCAAGTCTAGGAACCCTCGAACCACACAGGTTGGCCTTCCAGCTTGAAAATTTGGCATCTACCAACCCCAAAGGCTCGACATCTTGTTGACCCTGTGCAAGGTCATGTCAACTTGTGCCACAGTCGGTAATGTTCCCATGAATGATTACCCGCTACTGCCACACTCTACATGCTATTGCCACACAAATCGCATATGTAACTCATCACTCCCTCTTACGAGGGAAGTCCTTCTCGACCACACCAAGCTTGTCCCTGAAATACTCAAACTTTATCTTTGACAGAGGCTTGGTCAACACGTAGGCTATTTGCTCACCTGTGGCAATATACTGGAGCTTCATAGCTCCCTTTTGCACCATGTCTTAGATATAATGGTACGTAATCTCGATATGCTTTGAATTGTCATGAAACACGGGGTTCTTAGATAACTTTATGCAACTTTGGTTGTCACAAAAGATACAAGCCACCTCCAACTCGAGATCAAACAACCCTTCAAGCAACTTCCAAATCCACACAACTTCTCTACTAGTTGAACATGTTGTTATATATTCTGCCTCGGCTATACTGAGTGCTACACTGATCTATTTCCTATTGAGCCACAAGATCATAATCGATCCCAAACTAAAGCAATGTCCTGATGTACTCTTCCGATCTGTGACACTACCAACCTAATCTGAATTAGCATAGCCTTGCAGTCTTATCTCACAATCCGAAATATATCTGAATCCATAGTCAACTGTACCTTTCAGGTACCTCAATACATGGTTTGCCACAATCAAGTGAACACTTCTAGGTTCAACCATATATTGGTTCAATGTGTTCACCGCAAAGAATATATCTGGCCTTGTGTTCGTCGAGTACATCAACAAACCAATCATGTGTCTATACATGGTGGCATCCATTATCTCTGAAGATGTATCACTCAATAACTTCATGTTTGTAACCATTGGTGTAGTCATGGATTTATAATCCATCATTCTGAATCTCTTAAGGATTTCTACAACATATTTTCCTTGGTTAAGGAAAATCTCGCCTGGTTTCTGCCATACCTCTAGACCTAAGAAATAATGCATCATACCCAGGTCTTTCATCTCGAGCTCTGTAACAAGCTTCCTCTTACACTCAATGATGAGCTTCTTGTCCCCTGTTAGAAACAGGCCATCCACATATAACAACAATATCACTGGTCCACCATCCACAACCTTGTAGTAAAGGTTGGAATATGCTTTACTCTTGGTAAAGCCTAAGCTCATCAAAAAACTATCAATTCTACCGTACCATGCCCTGGGTGCTTGCTTCAATCCATACAAGGCTTTCTTCAACCTGCACACATTTGTCTACCTGTCATGTGTCTCAAAACCTTGTGGTTGCTCCACGTACACTTCCTCTTCTACTACACCATTCATAAAATTTGTCTTTACGTCCATCTGATGTACCTTCCATTTCATTACTACATTTATCACAAGTATAGCTCTAATCGAAGTGTATCTCGCCACAGGAGAAAATGTCTCCTCATAATATATTCCTTCTTTCTGGGAGAAACCACAAGCCATGAATCTTACGTTATACTTCTCGACACTACCATCTGTTGAATGATTTGTCTTGTAGAACAATTTTGAACTCACCACTGACTTCTCTTTCGGTCTCAGAACCACATCCCAAACATCATTCTTCACAATGGATTGGTACTACTCAATCATGGAATCCTTCCATACTTTTTTCTATGTAGCCTCTTCATAACAGGTAGGCTCTGCTTCAATGATATCACTTAACAATTCCATGTAACTATAATATGGTTGTGGTTTCTTACTTTATCTGAAAGATTTGTTTGGCGCACCATACTTCTATGCATCTTGAATAATCTCTTGAGCCCAAGCCAATATTTTCTTATTTGTAGACATCTCTTGGGGTGGATCTGCAAGTCTCTATTGTTTTTCCATATCATGATATTTTGGAACATACTCTTCTGGTACAACGTCATTACCTGTATCTGTATCTGCAATCCTAGGGGCTTCAGGCTCCCCATCATGGACCTCATCTGTATCATTATACCTTGATCTATTGAAGGTTATATCATCATCAAAGGTAACATCTCTTCTAGTCTCAATCTGTCTGTGACCGGGGATGTAGACTCTATATGCCTTCAATGTCTCATTATATCCAACAAATATATCGTTCTTGCATGAAGTATCCAACTTCAATCTCTTATCCATGGGAACATGCACATATACTGGACAACCAAATATTCTCAGGTGGTTGGCCTCTGGCGTTTCTCATGTAAACATTTCTTCTAGTGTCTTGTTCCCAAGTATATGGTGAGGACTCTTGTTCTTCACATATACAACATTCATGGTTGTTTTTGCCCATAGATGCATCGGTAAGTCTTGATCATGAATCATAGCCTTCACTGCTTCCATTATTATTCGGTTCTTTCTTTCTACCACACCATTTTGTTGAGGATTGTAGGGAGTAGAGAGCTCCCTCTCAATCCCAACTTCTTTGTAGAATGATTTGAAGTCATCTAATGTGAACTCTCCTCCATTATCTGACCTTAAAATCTTTATCTTCTTTTCATAAGGATTTTCTACAAGGGCTTTGAATCTCTTAAACTTGTTGAATACTTTGTTTTTTGCCTTCAAGAAATAAATCCAAGTTTTACGTGAGAAATCATCAATAAATGAAACATAATATAGATACCCGCTAAGTGAAGTGGTTGTCATTGGTCCACACACGTATGAGTGAATGATGTCTAAGACTCATTTGGCTTTGTTGTCACTACTTGGAAATAGACTCTTCATGTTATTGCCTTGTGTGCATCCCTTGCATATACCATCATGATTTACCTGAATCTCTGGCAAACCTGTCACCATCTTACTCACGATCGATAATGATTTGTAATGTATGTGAGCAAGTCTTCTATGCCATAGCTCACTCAGATTTACTGTGTTGTGATCTAATGTTGAATCTAAGTGTCCCTTTAATTTGTATAGGCCTCCTTCTTGAACACCAATCACAATAGCATCATCAATATACTTTCCTCTTATCCACATAAGAACTTCACCATCAACGAAAGCAACTCTGGATTATTTTTCATCCAATGTTGAGATAGAAAAGAGATTCTTCTTCAAACTAGGTACATAAAAAACATATTTCATCTTCATAGGCTTTCCGGAATCCAACATGTAGGAGGCTTCTCCTACCCATTTAATGGGATACCGATAGTCATCATCGAGCTTCACCTTATGAGGTGAATCCTTCTAAACCAGATTTGAAAGAGAATCCTTGAAACCGATCATCTGCTTAGAAGTACCACTATCAACAAGCCATGTGTCACATCCATGAGTGATTGACCCTGTAAGAGTTGATATCAAAACATATTCTTCACTTGAATCATATTCTTTTTCTCTCTTCTGATCAGGTTCATCATCTTTTGTGGCATGAGCATGATGTCTTTTATACTTTCCTTTTCTTATTTGATCTTTTATGTGAGGACAGTATTTTGCAATGTGTCTCATCTTCTGGCAGTTGTATCATTTGTAACTTGAATAATCCTTTTGAGTCTTTTGTGACCTTTGAAACTTCTTGTGGGGATGAACCTATTTTCTGTTCTTTCCTTTTCTTGTTTGTGTTGTTAGTGCTTGATTTTCATCATCACCCAACTTTTCTTCTCTCGTTGCCAATCTAGCTTCTTCTTGAGTGCAATCTTCCCATAGCCTCCTAAATTTTGTTAGTTTTCTTCTCGAATGGATTCCCTGAATAAATTATTCCCAATACTTTGGGAGACCATTCAATGTAGTCATTACTAGCTCAGCTTCCTCAACTGTATCTCCAATGGCTTCAAGTTGTTCTTTGATTTGAGATACCCTCGTGAAGTAGGATTGAATGGTTTTTGAATTCTGAATCTTCACATTCTTGAGTTGTGTCCTTAATGTCATCTTCTTGTTGATATTCTTGCCTTCATATAATCGGGATAGAGCATCAAACATCTGCTTTGGATTCTTCAATGATAAGACATGAGGGATCAAGTGATCCTTGATAGAATCTGCAATAATCCTCTTTGATTTAACTAGGTTCTTCTTGTGCTTTTCCCTAGCCTCATCTCCCTCTGGCTCTTGAACTTCTTCTTCAATGAAGCCTTCTAGATCATTCTCTTCTAGAATGAGAATCACTCTATATTTCCATGCTCGAAAGTTATCATCATGCTCGAGCTTCTCATCAAGCTTAGTGTTGGAATTCATTTTGCCCCAGGATCTAGAAAATATGTTAAGAACCAAATACTTGCATACAGAAATACCACAAAGATTTAGAGAACAATACAGAAAACCAAAACTTTATTATAGAAACCCTTGAGGTAGGGCAACACCATACAATGGATCCTATTATGGAAGGGATCCTCTCATGTTCACTTGCCTCTTCGAGGGGGCATCCTCCTATTGAGCTACAACTCACAATACAATATTTCTCTTCATATCTCATTACATTGCTTGAACATCTTTATATAGTGCTACCATCACCCCATAACATTCTAGAGAAGTAATATTCTAGAAGTAGAACCTTCTAATAAGTCCTCTTAGATTTATTATATCTAACTACCCATTTATTATATCTAACTACCATATTGGGCCTTATTTAATAATATAGTGGACCTAGTCCACCTTACATTGAATGAACTCCATTATTATCAGTATGAGCCCTCTGGGCCCCTACTACTACCTCTCTAGCTACATAACATTCCATCCCCCAGATGAAAGCGTTGTCCTCAATGCTTGATGTACAACCATATACCAGGGTCCCATGGATAATTGTGGACCATAATGATGAAGAAGACTGGAGAACCATGGTCCCATGTAGAAACGAAATCCACCATGTTGAAGTAGTCCAACCACCATCGTAAGCTCGGGTCCCATGTCCAAGTGCTCATGTGAACTCCCCGTGGAAGATTTTGGAACCCAATAACCAACTAAAAATGATGCTCTAAAGACTGACACCTGTCATGTGGATCCAATTAAGAAGATCCATCTACATAGTGGAAAAGGGTCATAGTAGAATCTGGAAGGAATCATACCACTGTATTGGGAGCATCATTTCCAGTTTGTTATTGGGTGCTAGTATCTTCTGTGTGGAGTTCACATGAGAACTTGGACATGGGACCCTGGTTTACACTGGCAGTTGGACTACTTCAGCATGGTGGCTTCCATTTCTCAATGGGACCCTGGTTCTCTAGTCTACTTCAGCACTATGGTCCACACTTATCCATGGGACCCTGGTATATGGTTGTACATCAAGCGTTGAGGACAATGCTTTCATAAGGGGGATGGAATGTAAGATAGCTAGAGAGGTAGTGGGGAGGCCTAGAGGGCCCATAGTGATAATAGTGGAGGCCATTCAATGTAAGGTGGACTAGGTTCACTGTATTATTAAATAAGGTCCACTATGGTAGTTAGATATAATAAATGTAAGAGGACTTCTTAAAAGGTTCTACTTCTAGAAGATTCCTCCTCTAGAATTTTCTTAGGTGATGGTAGCACTATATAAAGAGGTTCAAGCAATGTAATGGGATATGAAAAGAAGTATTGTATCTGGAGCTGAAGCTCATAAGGAGGTTGCCCCCTCGAAGAGGCAAGTGAACAAGAGAGGATCCCTTCCATAATAAGATCCATTGTATGGTGTTTCCCTACCTCAAGGGTTTGGTAATAATAGTGTGGTTTCTTCTATCTTGCTCTGTGGATCTATTGTGTATTCAATATTTGTGGTGATTACATTTGTAGATATATTCAGGTTCTTAACAAAATATGACAAAGATTAAAATTTTTCCAAAAATGAGTTTTGACCTTACCCGTGAGTGCATTATGCCAAGGCAACCTCCTTTCTTCAAAGATATGCTCCAACTTGAGCCTTTAGATGCCCAGGCACCTTGAGCTAGGGTTTCATGAGGAAACCCTAATTTTCCAATTTTTGAAATTTGGAGATCTAATCCAGGGGAAAGATGCGCCCTCCTTAGGTGACCTCCTTGGTGAATTTATCTTGACTAGCGCCCTTCAGAAAGTGGGTGATGTAATCACTTAGGGTTTCATGAGGAAACCCTAATTTTCAGAACTTGTCAAAACTGCAAAATTGATACAGGGAAAAGGTGCTCTAGGCTTAGGCGAGTCATTTTGTGGTCTTATCTTGCCCAACGAGTTCCTCTATACTGTGAAAATGGCCTCTTTCAGGGTAGCTTTGATACCATGTTGAGATTTCACTTAAGCAATTAAGTGTATTTAGAATTATTTAACTTTTAATTATTAGAACAATAACTGCATGCATGAGAATCACTGAAAGAAAGACATTCGCAATATATAGAAGATTTATCCTGGGAAACCCTCTTGGGGAAAAAATCCAGCAAAACTTCTTTAGTATAGATTCGTCAGCCAAGTACAATGTCAATACAAATCTCTCTTCGAGAGATATATCTTAGAATATACGATATACAGAAGATAAACCAGAAACCCTAGCTACAGTAGGGTAGTGCACCACTTATCTCAAATAGAACCTTCAATAGATATCCAAAAGTCTCCACGAACACACCATCCTCTTTTAATTTGGTCAAGGTCGATTTGTACAATTGTCACTTTCTAATTTGTATTTGCCTTTTGTAATGGATCAATGGGGCCGACTTTACAAATATGATTTATCATTATTCTTTTAGGGTTTTGACTTGATCAAATACAATAAGAATATCTTATGAAGTTACTCAAAACTTCAACACCCCCCTTGTTTCTCTGAAGCATGGAGGGTGGTACTGAAGTCTCCAACAAAGATGTAATGAACTAAATTTGTTTGATCCCACAGAGTAAAAAGAGAATTCCAACATCGGATTTTATCATGATAAACAAAGGGCATATAAATATTGTAAATAGAAAAAGACTTACCTTAGGGCAGATGAGTAAGTGTCACATGAATCCAATTTGAAGAGCATGACTAGTCTAGGAGGAAAAAGAAATGTGGGTTCCAAAGAGCGCATAGCCCTCCAAATGCTCCTCTAGAGCTTATCGCAACACTTGTACCTATTCTCCAAAAAAATTGAGCATCCTGCAAGGCTACCGAGTCCTACAATTTTGTTTCCTGGAGTAGAAGAACTAGCGGAGATTATGATCGAATCAAACTTCTTAGCAAGGATTTCTTATGATTACTACCTAGTCCTCTACAATTCCAATAAATTAGCTCCATCATTTAGAAGAGGATTTGGATGCTCCCCTCTTAGGAGGAACTGAGGAACTTTGATTCCTTAAAATGCACGATTCTTTTTTGTTGTGCCCATATAGGGTGCTCTCTTTCCCATATCGATGTATTTTTTGGTTGTTGTTTCCCTACTCTGATTGTTAGTTGGCCTCCCGAGTTTCTTTCCAGTGGGTATGTTCGTGGGATCTTGGTCTGATTCGTTTTCAAAACTTCCTTCGAGTTTCCATTCTTCAAGGTACCTGCGGGCAAAAGGAGGGGGAATCATAGAAATAATCAGTTGATCCATTGGATCATCATGGATAGGTTGAGGATGATGGGGTTGGTCCTCTTTAGAATTTTAATCTGGAATAGACAGGTTTTCATATTGATTTCTGGTTGGAATATTAGCATTTTGATTTCCTGCAGATGAAGAAGCCAGTGTCTCTTGAGACTTTGGATTGGAGGTAGCTCCCTCCTCTATTGGAAATTTTACTGATTGGGTGCCCTTCTCTTGTTGATTTTCTTGCTTGGTTGCTTGTTTCTTGAGAAGTGGTTGTTTCCATTGCTCATCTGGTTCTCCTTCCGGTTGGACCACTGGAGATTTGGGGCATATTTTAGCCAAATGCCCCAGATTCGTGGCAAATCTTGCATTTGAAAGGAAACTACTCGTAGTCAACCTATTGAAGGTAAGTCCAACCATCCAGGGAGAGGTTGATGGCCTTAGGAAGGAATTTTTCTAGATCTACCTTCACACAAATGTTGGCGCAAGCCTGAAGATTGTCTTTAGGTTTTGTGCGGTCAATGTACTTACCCAGAGAGTTACCAATGGCCCGAAGAGTTCCATCATTCCAGTAATGGAGAGGGAGGAAAGGAAGGAGAACCCAGACATGAACAGTAGAAGGAATTGCATTCTTTAGATTAAAATTCGGGCTCCATCTATTAAGATACATTACACGGGCGCCCATGAAATATGGGCCACTTTTGAAGATCAGATCATGGTTTATTTTGTCTTCAAAAGGAAATGCATAAAAATCCTCTCGCAAAAAGAGTGTGAAAGATTGCCTTTCAGATGTGGTTTCAAGTATTTTTCAGTCCAGAGTGCCAGTGAAAGGAGGGAGGGCTAGAGCCTAGTAAATTTCCTAATAAGTCTCCACTCTAGGAATTTCAGAGCCAAGGCCCTAGAATCGACTTGGACCGAAACAGTGGGAATCACATCTACTTTCCTGAAAAAACAAGATTGTGCAAGTTTTGGACCTTTAGGGAGAGAGGAAACTAGAGCGGTGAAGGTTGTGATGTCCAACAAGGGAGGAGGAGGGGGGGAGGGGTGCCAATGTCCCCACCAAGGGCAGTCATGGCGAATGCAGGGAGGCAGTGAGGCTAGGGTTTGGGGAGCAATGATTTTTATCAGAATGTTACATTTCTTGGAAATAAAATATGTAGAAGGTATTATTACTAAACATGTTTTCTATATTATGTTATAATAAATACTGAATTAATTTGTTTTGCTATATTTACTTTCATGTCCATTTAAAAAAAAATTATTGTGTTTTTTCGTTTTTCAGGTAGATTGTCAAAATTGGGAAAGCCAATACATGTCAGTAGGGATGTCCAAAAAAGTGTACAAGGAGATGGTGAAATAAATGAACATAATTGCATAACAAGAGGATGCATCCCAACAACGACATGTAATAGAGGTACACTATCATTCATTTATTCTTTTAAGTACATTGAATTTATTTATCTTATTAAATACTATTTTGCAATTGTTTTGTTGCCGAAAAGAAAACAAAATGGAATCCAATCAACACGTAACGCAGAATGACGAGAAAGAAAGTGGTTGATCGCAAAGTTTGTTAGTACTTACGTTTTCGACGTTACTTAAGTTTTTATATTTGTTGTGATCTTTATATTTAAATAATTAATTTACACTCGTCCATGGATGTCTTCTAATTGGTGTTAATATACAAAGAAGAGTCAATCGAACAATCGATCAACATTGGGTTACATGAGGGTTGTGAGTATATGTTGAAGTATCAAGGTTTAATTGAACAATTTGCAAGTAGCTATGTTGTTTAACTTCCCTTGTTTTATAATTAATGGAACAATAAGAAACCTTTATATTAATTATTTTGACTATGCTTTGTCACAACGTATTAAACATGTAGGAAACAAAGTATGGAGATGACCCAACATAAGATATTTTGTTAATTGACATGAGACAAAGCTTCAAAAGCATGTGTATGGTTTATGAATCACTCGTTGTTATGGTACACTTTTTTATTTACGCAATCATGTATATTCCACTATATTGTAAATCTAGATTTACATATTACACGTTATTCCTATGTTTATAGATGTAACATGAACCATTGGAACGTCAAACACAAGTCGAGGAACAAAACATTTGTTTAAATAACCAAAGTACAATATAACCTACAACTGATCGAGAAATGATGGATGCACATAGCTTGAGCAATGACATCGGTTCAAGTGATTAACGACAATTAATATAATTGAATGTTACTGCAAGTTGTATGTTTTGGAATATCGGTTTGTAAAAACAAGGGATATTGCTTAATGTAGTGAACATAATGTCCCAATTGCATGACGGCATGTTACCAATAACTGTAACAATTACATATTGGTTCCATTATGATTATTGTGGACCTTTATGTTGTCCCATTTTGTATAACCATGGGTCTCTTATTCATATATAATAAAATGGGTTTCTTATTTTATTGCATTGTCAATTGTTGTAAAATGTTGTGTTGTTGATTAATTAATATGTGAATGATTTACATTGTTGCAAAAAACGATTAATTAATATGTGAATGATTTACATTGTTGCAAAAAAAGGATTAAATAATATGTGAATGATTTACATTGTTGCAAATAACAAAGGTGTAATCCATTGGATAAGACATTTATGCAATCATTATATCAAAATTCAATTACATAAATATAAAAAAACAATATTATTATAAAAAATATTTGTAAAAAAAATAATAATCTATACATATTGGTGCATTCTCATAAACTCGCAAAATGGTGCGTGAAATAATATAGAAATCGATTATTTTCAAGGGGCTATACACACCAGTGCATATTAAACATACTGAAGCACCGGTGCATACTAATTATACTGAAGCACCAATGCATACTAATAAACTGAAGCATCGGTGCATATAATATGTGATAATATATATCGTTTTAGAATTTTACAGTGAGCATGTGATAAATACACATYGGTTCTTTAAATATAATAACAACACCGATGCTTTAAATAAAATAAACGCACTGGTGCTTTATATGTAAAAAAACATTGGTGCTTCGRAACAAAGAATGACACATACATTTCACCTTGAATATTTGAAATTTCAGACCTTTCGGTGCATAGGGTAATACAAGCACCGACATAGATGAATTATACAACCATTGGGACAACCATAAAATAAAAGCRCACTGGTACTGTATACAATAAAATGGGAATCCGAGGCATAATAACTATAAATGCACCACAATGTTTTCGTTTTATGTACGCACTAGTGTAGTAATGTAATGACGAAYCAACACATTTTCGTTTTACGTACGCACCAAGGAATTTTGTGTAATGGCGCATCAGTGCCTTTTGGTTTTATGTACACACCGATCATTTATGTAATGGCACACCAGTGCGTTTTTGGTTTTTATGTACATACAAGGGCATTTTATGTATGGTCATGTTGGTGCATTTTATGTTTAGGTACACACCGGGGCATTTTATGTAATGGCGCACCAAACCATTTTGACAATAAAACCACCGGAGAAAAAGAAAAAGAAAAAGAAAACATTCACTACAATCTCCGCTCGCCCAATTTTTTTTAGTTATATAGAACATTCGTGATCCGGATTTTATGAGAAGAACGAAATGAATACAGATTATTAATAGGTGCTTAACACAAAATAACAGAGATACAATAAAACTGGTTTTCTATTCAATAACGAAATAAGTTGAAACTGTAAAATGCAGCGGAAACAAGCTTGCTGGAATGGTGGCGGCTTATCTCTAAGAAGAGATGTGACGGCAATGCGCATTCACAAGAAGAAGATTACAATGAGGCTCTGAAGGCCGTTTTACAATAAACAAGAATGCCAAAAACCCTAGACATCCAAAAACCTAACCCTAGGAGATGAAGCACCAAAAGTCATGTGGGCCCCGTTTGGGTAAGTTAGTACATCAACTTCTTGGGGTCATAACTTTTGCATACGATCTCCGTTTTAGGCGTGTGATAGCCCGTTGGAAAGGTATCATCGAGAAGATTCATTTTGAGGGCTCAATCATGCCTTTAGATATCATCAAGGAGCTTGATCCTGAAAAACCTTCATTTAGGCCCTCAAAATGGCCCTTGAAGTTAAAACTGCTAAAAATAGTAAATTGCCAAAATTGTCAGAAAACTGCTTTGAGCCAGTTGGAAAAGGTGGGTGGCCACCTATATCCATTTGGATCAATCCTCCCTCTTTATGAAGCAATGGTCTCCATTGCGTTGAGGTCCCCCATCAGATGAGGAATTTTTTGTTGAATTTGGCCCCGGGTGAGCCACTTGCCTTGGTGTAGGAGTTGCCCTGCTTTGACAACTCGATAAAGTTGGATCCTTTGTTGTCGAGTGCCCTTGATATGTCTGTCCACAATCTGACCATTGGATTCCTATTGTATGCAGTCGGGGTTGAGATCTGTTCGTGTTAGTTGTTCTGCTACTTCTGAGGTGTCCAATAATGGTGGGAAATAAGGGCAAAGGAGACCCACGTTGAACACTGGGTGCAGGCCAAGGAAAGGAAGAATGTTGAGCTCAAAAGAATTATCCCCCACGACCTTGGTGATAGTGTACGACCCATAACGGAGTGGGAAAAGCTTCCGATGGCATCCTATAAGGCGGTCTTTCTGCAAGTGCAAGCAAACTTTGTCGCCCACCTGAAACTTATGTGGCACCCGATGTTGATCATGTCGTTGTTTGTACCTGTCATTGGACTTCTATAGGATATCTTGAACCTCTTGGTGAATGTGTTGGATCCTCTTAATGAACCAGGTGGCTTTGTCAGCTTAAGTCGGAGCAGGAGATGAGTCGGTTGAGGTGACCACAAGGGGAAGTGCAACATCTATGGGACCCAATGGTTGGAATCCTAACCCCACCTGAAAGGGGTTGTGGTCGGTTGAGCTATGTAGGGCTCGGTTGTAGCTATGCTGGACATAGGTAAGGCTCTCATCCCATGTGCGAGGGTGCTTTGAATTATACATGCGAAGGATATGCACAATCATTCAATTTACAACCTCGGTTTGGCCATCTGTCTGGGGGTGGAAGGTCGTGGATTTGGTGAGCTTGGTGTCTAACAGTGACCAAAGGCTTGACCAGAATGTGCTAAGAAATCGACTATCCCAATCTGAGACAATGGTTTGTGGGATTCCAAAATGTACCCAGACTCGTTCAAAGAAGAGCTTGGCAGTGGCCTCTGTTGTGATTCTCTTCTTGTAGGCAACCATAATCGCCATCTTAGAAAAGCGATCAACAACCACAAAAACACAGTCATTTCCCCACTTGGTGGACGGGAGGCCTGACATGTAGTCCATTGAGATGGATTCCCATGGCCTGTCAAGAGTAGGAAGAGGAGTGTACAGGCCCTGTTTCTTAGTGGTCGGTTTGGCAACAACGCAAGCAGTGCAGGACCTGATATACTTGTTGACCTTCTGTCAAAGTTTCGGCCATTAGAAATGTTTTTGTAGCATCGCCACTATATTTTCGACGCCAAAGTGTCTTGCCAACCAACTGTAGTGGGATTCCCAGATTAGCTTCGCTCGCTCACTTGACGGAACACAGATATGGCCCAGACGACACAACAACCCATCCTGAAGATGGAAATTATCGACAAGTGCATTTGCACCCAACATTTGGTAGGTGGTGGCAAAGTCAGGGTCTGTCTCATAGAGTTGGGGCCATCCAAATGTCTCATGGTCGCAAGAGTCTAGCACCGTGGTGAGTGTCGCGACTGGCGGTCTGCTGAGGCAATCAGCAACGCGATTGGTGCTTCATGTATTATACTTGATGTTGAGGTGGAATTGCTGCAAGTATGTGGACCAATTTTGATGGCAGTCATTCTATAACTTTCTCTGTGTCTACATGAACTGCAGTGGCTTATGATCAGTGTGGATGATTGTCTCCTTCCCAATAATGTAATGTCTCCACTGGCAGCAGGCTTGCACAATGGAGTACATTTCTTTTTCATAAGTAAGGTACTTATGGACAATATCTGACAATGTCTCACTATGATAGGCCATGAGGTGGTCGTGCTAAATGAGAACGGCGCCCACGGCATAGTCTGAAGCATTTGTCTCGATCTCAAAGAGATGTTGCAGGTCTGGTAGTGAAAGTACTGGGGCTGAGCACAAGCGCTGCTTCAAATCATCGAATGCTTATTGTTGGGACTGGCCCCATGCAAATTTCGCCTTACCACCACCCCTGTTTATTTGGTTGAGGGCCCATGAAATATGGGAGAATCCCAACATGAACCTACGGTAGAAATTAGCAAGGCCCAAGAAGCTCCAAATCTCAGTGAGTGTTGTTGGGGCTGGCCAGTCATGGATGCCTTGGATCTTGGCTGGATCCACATGTATGCCATGTTGATCAATGATGTAGCCTAGGTAATGGACCCTGTCCATGCCGAAGGAGCATTTTTCCAAGTTGGCGTATAGCTTGTGCTGCCGCAGGGTGTGCAGAACCTGCTGAATATGCTGCAAGTGTTCGACCCAAGTCTTGCTGTAAATTACAATGTCATCTAGATACACCACTACAAAATTATAGGTGAATGGTCGCAGGATATCGTCCATCATCCTCGTGAAAGTGGTTGGAGCATTTGTCAAACCAAAGGGCATGACCAACCATTCAAAAAGGCCTTCCTTTGACTTGAAGGCGGTCTTCCATACATCTCTTTGTTCTATCGGGACCTGGTGGTCGCCAGACTTCAAATCAAACTTACTGAAGTATTTGGCCCCCGTGAGTTGATCAAGGAGGTCGTCGATTCGGGGAATCAGGTACTGGTTTCTGACTGTGATTTTATTTAGAGCCTGGTAATCAATACAGAGTCACCAGGTTCCATCTTTCTTCTGTACCAACACGATTGGGCTCTCGCAAGGTGATGAGCTAGGGCGGATGTGCCCCTTGTGGAGCAATTATTGGATCTGTCGCTTGATCTCCTCATTCTCTAACAAAGAGCGATGATAGACTAGCCCATTGGGCAGTACTGCGCCTGGGGTTAGATCGATGGGGTGCTTGACCTGGTAGTGCAGAGGGTAGAGGTACCCCTGTAGGTGAGGAGAAGATATCTTAGTATTCTTCCATGACCTTATCTACTTGCTTCTGTTATGTGGAGAGATCGGCTGCAGAGACCTTGGATGTGGTTGTCATCTTTCGCTTATTCTGAGAGAGAATCACAAAGAAGACAAACTTCCCCGTCTGAGAGATGACCTTCCTAAATTGCTTAGCAGAGATCAAGGAAATAACACTAGGTGGGACTGCCTCATGTATCATTTACAATCTTCTGTTCAAAGTAATAATAACACTACGAGGCTTAGACTCATATACAGCATGACATTTCCATAAATAAGGTTGGCCCAAAAGAACATCACAAACTTCGAGAGGAGCAACATCACACAATACCTCATCTCTGAAGGGCTTGATGTCATATGACAGTCAGCACTGTTGGCTCACGCGGAGATCGCTTCATTGGCGGAGCCATCCAATGGTGTAGGGTTGTGGGTGCGACGTTGTTGGCAGGGCCAGCCACTTGACGACCTCTGCTGAGATGAGGTTCTTCTGGCTACCGCTATCAACGATGAAGTGTAGCGGGGTACCTTTTACCCACATCTGTGAATGGAAGAGGCACTCTCCTTCTTCTGGCTCGTCTAGTTCACCAGGCTGGAGCTTGGTGGTAGCAATGGTGGCACTGGGTTCCGCGTTAATGATTCGTCTTCCCCTTTCTGGTTCTGGCTTGGAGTCAGAATCCGCATCTGATTGAGAGGCTTTCACTTCAGCCACCAACGACTGCTTTAAGTGACAATCAACAGTGTTATCCCAAGGGCTCTTATGGAAGTCGCACCACTTCCCGGTATCTTTCTTTGTCTTTCTGGTGTCCTTATTTGCTTGCGGCTTGGACTGGTTATCCTGATACTGTCCATATTTGCTCTGTCCTTTGTTCTATGGGTTGGGGCCGCCCTTTCCTAACTTTTGTTGTGAGGGGTTCCCAAGCCCAAATTGTCACGTCTTTTGTTTGAGCTTCCGCTCGATTTTGACGGCATATCGGTAGGTCGTGCCCAAGAATGAGATGTCCAGAAATTCCATTTCGGTTTGGATGTATCTATGCAGAGAACCGTGATACTTGAGCACCAAATGTCACTCTGAATCTTTGATACCCAACTTGGTGCGCAAGGTGTGGAAGATATTTGTGAAATCTGGCACTGCTTGGTCTCTTTCTTGCCATAGTGTGGTCCATTTGGTATACAGATCGTCATAACTTCCGACAAGGTAGTATTGTTCCTAAATAGCATCCCTGAAGGATTCCCAGGTGGTCGTGACTGAAAATAATGAGGTTTCCTCTGTTTCCTTTTGCTCAAAAAAAGTTTCCCACCAATCTTTGACAAGGGGAATGGCTTTGAGGAGCGCAAAAGTTTCCCACCCTTCTAGTATATTCAACCACTTGTCTACAACATCTGTGTCTATCTGACCTTCAAATATAGGAATATCGAAGTTTATTTGTAACTTGAAGGGGGCGGTGCCTCCATTCGAAGAAGATGCGTCGCCTGTTGGTAGTCGCCGAAGGATTTGCGCGAAACTATCCATCATCTTGTTCCTCTATTGCGTGAGGGATTCCTCAATCAACAGTTTGAAAAGATCTCATGTCCCGTCATCTTTCTTTTCTCCTGCCATGAGAGATCGCTTAGGCGTGCAAGAGATTTTTTCCTCAAGAGAAACAAGCTCGAGACCCAACTCTTTGTACTCCGACCTCGTTGGGGACATGCATTAAGACGACAAGGAGAAGACCCCTCTAATACCACTGATCCAGATTTTATGAGCAGAATGAAATGAATACAGATTATTAACAGGTGCTTAACACAAAATAACAGAGATACAGTAAAACTGGTTTTTTATTCAATAAGGAAATAAGCTGAAACTGTAAAATGCAGCGGAAACAAGCTTGTTGGAATGGTGGCGGCTTATCTCTGAGAAGAGATGTGACAGCAGCGCGCATTCTCAAGAAGAAGATTAAAATGAGGCTATGAAGGCCTTCTTACAATAAACAAGAATGCTAAAAACCCTAGTCATCCAAAAACCTAACCCTAGGAGATGAAGCACCAAAAGTCATGTGGGCCCCGTTTGGGTAAGTTAGTACATCAACTTCCCGAGGTCGTAACTTTTGCATACGATCTCCATTTTAGGCGTGTGATAGCCCATTTCAAAGGTATCGTCGAGGAGATTCATTTTGGGGACTCAATCATTCCTTTGATTATCATTAAGGAGCTCGATCCCGGAAAACCTTCATTTAGGCCCTCAAAATGGCCCCGAAAGTTAAAACTGCTAAAAATAGTAAATTGCCAAAATTGTCAGAAAACTATTTTGAGCCAGTTAGAAAAGGTGGGTGGCCACCGATATCCATCTGGATCAATTCGTTAAAGCCTCCACTACAACCTCCTCTAAAGGAGGTTGTAGTAGAGGTTTTTTTTGAAAATTTTACGAAATTTTGTAACACTAAAGTCCTCCGTAAAAATATCTTTTACAAGGTGCTCTCCTTATATTTGTGTTTGATTTCCCCACTGTATTCTTACGAAAATATTCCCCTACGGACATGTGATATTTCCCTTGGATTACATACCCCTCTACCAAGACAAAAAATCACATTTGGACATTACCATTCCTATAGATTCATTTTATCCATCGAAAAAAAGAGAAGGAGGGGAAGTATGATGTACCTCATTCACGATCTTTGTCCAAGTTGTTCCAATCCGCGAGCTCCATGCAGTACCTGCAATGGACAACAAGAAACAAACGACTATCTCCTACTCTAATTAGATAAAATCAATCGATCTATGAAGATTAAGACAAGCACATGTAAACACCTACTTGAATGAAATAGGCCAAGTATATTAATGAGAACTTCAAAGGGAAACTTACAATATTCAGATGATGTTGCAACAGCCTCTCCAAGTCCTCCTCATCCAACCCTTTCTCGAAAGATCCACAATCAAAATAACAATTTTTTGCTGATTTTTTTTCTCTTTGTTCACCATGAGAGTGCCTCCACTTATAGGCTTTGAGAGGCTCAAATACCTTCGGTATATTTGGAATTGGTTGAGGATATGGCTCCAATAGTTGTGATATCTCCCTTAGATGCAACCCAGGAATTAGATTCGAGCCAAACCAACTCGATCCATCCATAGTTGTCTTTAGAAGAAAATTAGATTTCTTCCAAGATTTCATCAACCAACTCATCACTCCCTTAGAATGGGCAAGAGAGCACTACAACGCTCCCCCTGAGATGGTTGAGGAGCGCTAGCGCTCCCTGTGTATGAGAAAGGGAGCACTAATCTTCCCAAAAACTTTCCAAGATGAACAATTCCCATAGAAAAACACTTGTTTCGACTGTCAGATGATGGGGCTTCTTCTTTTAACATGTTTTAGGGGTTGTATCAAGTGTTTTCATGGTGTCGTTCACGATGCAACACTTATGGAAAGAGAATGTGACATTTATGACACTTGCGAAAAAAGTGAGACACTTGTGACAAAAGTGTGAGACATACGATAATGAGAATGTAACATTGTCGAAGTGAGGAATTTTGATGTGTAACAGATTGCCCCCCAAAGTGTGAAGTTAGAAGATGAATGTCGATGGCCGAAACACTTTTTAGATTCTTCAAAGCAAGGGTATGGAGTTGGGGAACCTGGTAGAAGTTGCAGACAACCATCACACAATGTTAATATGTGTTCCATTCCCAAGGCAGACATACCTATGCTCAGACTACAAGTGACTSAAAGTATGGCCGCCAATAAATACATTGTGGATCCATGGTGATATTGACTAAGGGTATGGCCACCAAAGATACAATATGGATCCATACCTCTATTACATGAACTGATCATAGCCACGAAAAATACACAGTGGAGCTACGAGATGATAAAACATCGCCATGGAACAATACAATGTGGATCTATGTGACAACATATATATCAACATGCTCAAATGATATCCTTTGCAGATTGGGTGGAGCAGATAACAGAGTGAATGCTCAACCCAGGGTCTTCATCCCAATCCGGATGTAGTATGAATCTGCCCATGTGAATAGATGTTTTGATGTCGAACATGGTAGAAACCACTTGATTATCGGTCATTGAGGTATACCATTAACAAGTGTGAGATAAATCGCCATTGATGTCGATGATTTTCAAGGTACTTTAAAAGTACAATCCAACGAATGTGAAAAATGAGTTGAAGTTAAACATTTGTGGAATCAATCGGTTAGGGGTCATTGATGAATACCCATTGCCTAATGCGAGAAGGCATGCCATTGAGGCATGTAGGTCCCAAGGTATTGATGTGTTCCTAAGTCTATTTCCCAGATAATTTGTTGAAGTCAACAAAAAAAGACTCGTCGAAGGAGGGCATTGATGTATCCCCCATCAGTCAACACGAAACTTGTCACACGAAGGTGATAAGATATGGTAGATGAAAACGGACTGATACATGTACGAAAACTGGTAACTTTGTGGATGGTTGACTTTTAAGGTAGAAACTTCCCTTGAACACTGAGGCACGTTGTGAGACTTGGCAAGATAAACTCAAAGTGGACCAAAACATAATGCAACAAGTGTTGAGGCATTCTTTGGATGAGGTCAAAGGAGTAGAAAGACTCATAGGATTGGTTTAGTGTGGAGGTTTAAACTAGTGTCGTGTTCAAGGGAGACTACAAGAACTGCCTAAAAAGGTTTTCAAGAAACTTGACCTACTTCCTTCAATTTTTCCCCCATCCAGATAGATGAGTACCTCTTTTTTATTTAAGGAGCTTGAGGAGGATAACAYRTGCTCGATATAACTCACCTTTGGTAAGTTCCTCTTCCTTTATTTAGCGAATTGGAAGAAGTAAGGGTTCGTCCCCAGATGTGCCCTTAAGTGTGTAATTTTGCAAGTCCATAGAAGGAAAACTTGATTGTTTTTCATGTTTAGGGAGTTTGAAAATAACTTAAAGAAGACTYTGGGGTTGTCTTTTTCGTGATTTTAGTCTCCGAGGTCCGAAAAAGTATAAAACAATACAACCGAGAATTCTTCTTGTCGAGATTGAACAGAGTGTTCCTTTTTCATAGTTAGTCTGTTGGGACCGAAAAAGTGATAACCTATCGCCCAACGGACGTCTCTTCACATTTTAGTGAGCACGAAGTACGACAAAGTTTTCTCGATAATGTCACAAGGTCATCAAGGAATCTTTGCTACGTAAAATCCCGCATAATCAAGTTTTTATGGGCAAAAGATGTTAGCAGCTTCTTTAAAAATGACATAAACTCAAAAATAAACTTTATAAAATGCAAAAAAGGGGGTGAAAATGACCAAATTTGGATATATAAAAAATCAACTAGGGTAAAAAGTCATTCTCACCTTTTGTTACTATTCTCCTTTTATTTTGAGTTTTTTCCCCCTTTTGGAGTGATTTTCGGGCATTGATTGCCAGGGTTGTAGATGACCGTTTTCGATTTTGTATGGATCAGGTTGGTTATCTTCTCTTTCTCATCCATTTGCATGTTTTTTTATTGAATTTCAACCTTTAATTTATGAGTTTGGGCTCCTTGGGAAGGCCTAGAGCATCGAACTAGATTGACGCTCCCTCGAGTAATCAAGGGGAGCGTTGATCGAGATTTCAATGCCCTGGTATGTGCGTTTGGAGAGCGCTAGCACTCTGCTCTTGTCTTCTAAGGAGCACTAGGTGCAAAAACAATTTTATTTTTATTTTTAGGCTGGAAAAAGGCAATTTTTTTATTCGAAAACTTAGCTAATGATGATTAATTCATGATTTTGCAGGTTTGCACATAGGTAATCATGATTGAATGGAAAGAACGCAAACATGAATTCGATGACATCATTTCTTTACAAGACCCTCAAGTGAGGGCGGCCTTACAAAATTTTGGCTTGTTGAAGTACTTCAAGCTCCAAAATATGACAAAATAAGTTCTTTTACTTGAATATTTGATTGGGTTGTGGGATAATGACGATAAACCATTACTAATAGGACCACACATGCTTGAGATTGACATGGATGATGTATACTTCCTGATGAGGCTCTCAAGGAGAGGAGCACCTATTCTTTTGTTTGGACATCGGTCCACTCCACGACCGATAGAAGCATATGTTGCCCAGTACTGCATACCAGGGTCATGCTTGGTAGGAGGGAGGATTGTCATAAAATAAGTGATGGATTTATCTCGTCGATCAATGCTCTTTGCTATCACAAAACTGGTAGGAAGTATTAGTGCCCATCTTGCTTCCAAGTCCCAGATATCTTAGTCATTCAGTGCTTGGAGCCTAGGCTATTCAACTGGAGTGCAGGGTTTTTAAGGAACACTAAGGAGAAGATCTCCAAATGACGAACGAGCAGGCAAAAATAGTTTGGGTATGGATCCTTCTTAGTTTCATTTTTCATGGAGAATTTTCCACAGATGCAACCGCGGGTTGCATTGATAGCACGCCCCATGATTGAGCCTCGTATGGAGCTGTGAACTAGTCTTTCCCCTAGGTTGGGAAATGAACCTTCCTGCTGACTTCTTTGCATGGTGGAGGAGGAAACTAGTGGTGATCGAGAATTTTCTGTACGTTGGGGTGGACTTCAGGGGCAGTGCAGATTTAATGTTTCCCGAGGGTACACAATGGGATGTATCAGGTACGAAAGATCATAACCTTGTAACAATATTTTTCTTGTTTTTATATGTTTTTGGTTGTACGACAAGGGATCTAAGTCATTTTGTTTTCATCATGCAGATAGAGGTGTGTCACGTCCGACAGAGATGTCATCACTAGGACGTCACAGAGATGCTCAGGCAGCGGAAGAGCATGACGTTGGAGTAGGAGAACTATGAGAGGTGGAGAGGAACCTCTGTGGTTTGACCATCGACGTTCCTTCCGTGAGGATGCAAGATGTACCCCTACACCTTCAAAGACATACAGTTGGGGTCCCTGACTGTCTTAGTCATTTGCTATGATGAGTGGCGAGAGCAGTCGTGTGCTATGTTGAGCATAATGTGGTGCGGGGCGACAAGTAGAGTCTTCAGACACTTTTAGTCTTTTATGATGATTCTATGGGCATAAAAGCCCATTTTTTTCATGTTATGTACTTTTTGGACGATGTATTTTGACAAAACTTTTGCTAGCAAGCTTATATATAGACGAGTTTTGCAGTGGCTTCTTATATTGTATTTTTGTTTTATGTGATGTTTTTATTAATATGCTTTATGTCCTAAATGTTTATCTATGCACAATATACCAATCTAACATGTAATTTTCTAACGAATCTGTAATCGTATTGAATTCTATCGATATATGTCTGTATTCCAGAAATTCAAAAGATCTTTCAAGACGACGAACCCTTAGATGGAGACATAGTAAAACTGGGTTACGAACGACATACTCATAGTTTAGTTGATGGACCATGAGTTGAGAATCTAGGTTGATAATCAATTGAGATATACATAGAGAAGAGGCTTTGGTTAAAAGTCTGATGATGGCATGATATTCTGCAACGTTATTGGTCACAGATCCGAGGCAAATTCCTACTAAACTCACTAACTCTCAAAAGTGGTAAATGACCCAAGTTGCAGAAGTGATATTCTGGGTATGTCGACTAGCGCTATCCGCAAACCCGAAATAGATGGGAAAGGATGATGTCATCTGCGCATTCAATCACAAAGCAAAGTATAAGTAGCTGAGGCAAAAATCATGCATGGAGAAGAAAAGACACACCATGCCAAAAGCATATAGTACAATAATGTACAAAGCACACATGTGAGATATTCTATGCATAGTACTTATTGACGTAAAGCCCATTTCGGGGTGTTACGAGGAAACCTCTCTCGGACTAGGGGTAAACCACAACAGACGGAAATGACTGCAAAAATCAACTCTAATCTCAGTTATTCTATATAAACAAATATGCTAACGAGACAAGATAAAGAGCCTACCTTGTTCAGACGTTCGATGAAGTCCATCGTTGAGCACTTGACCCAAAGAAATACTCCTACAACTTGTCCTCAACAACCAAGAAACGCAAGCATATGGTGATAATATACAATGTTAGCACGTTCAATAGCATAATCCACCAACATACATAACAAATACGCCCATGGAATATCAATTCAAATATTTGCAAGACATTGATTGGACGAGAAAAGAGTATTTTTATTAAAATGTAATCAACATAAGTGAATGACTTACAAACTTCTGTGTCAGCATGGTTCGGAACCGAGAAACTAAGTCCCTTCCAACTGGGCCTCCACCACTTCAATCCTCCACCAAAGACAAGCTCATATAAGAGAGACAATGAAATCAAGTAGGGAAGAGCTTGGGGGCTGAACAATGTGTTCAGACTTAAAAGGATAAAGAGATGCAGACTCAATATGAAGTGAATAATTTCTCCAAAGTAACTTTGATCTCAAAGTTGAATTTTTCTCTTCTTTTCCATAGCTAGGATTTGGCCCATTTATAGCCTTCAAGTGGAACTGAAGGGCCGAGTTGGAACGTTTCCAGTATGTGGAAGGTCAAAGATCATGGATCTCGTGATGTGACATGGAAACCCGACACCATTTTTTAATTTTGGGCACAGAACCCAATGTACGCAGGTTGTAGTGGTGCAACATGCGTATACACATGATGTATAATAGGTAGGGCACATATATGTGGAAAAATATTGTTTTTAGCTCTAGGATTTTCAAAAAGGGACTTCAAGTATGCATAGGGAAATGGAATAAGGCCTTCTGAGCAAATTTGCATAAGGTGAGGCAAATCATGCTATAACATATGCCCTCTAATGTGTGAGGTCAGAGGAGCATCTACGATGGACGAAATACATTATAATACCCAGAAGTTAAGTAATGGAGACCTAGTTGGATAAACTAGTTTATCCTAAGAATATTACAATCTATACTGACTTTGTGCACATAGCTGTCAATTTGAATTACACTACAAATCCATGTGAAAATATACCAAACAGTTGTTCATGGCCATGAATAGGCAATACAAAGGTGGTTACATGCCAAATGTTGTCATAGTCATAAACAAGGCCCAATAAAACCAGTCTCAAAATCAATCTGAAGATATCTGTATACAATGGAGTACAATCTGATCTACCATGATCACTAAAGTCACATAGGTATTGGTCCAATGAAAGATAACAACAACTCAGGAAAGCTGTGACTATGAACTAATGTCTTCAAGTCTTCTACACGTTCCACCAAAGGTGCATGTCTACATCGTGTGAGTAAAGGAGTTGAGGTCGAACACAATGAGACTCTGTTTGATTACCGGTCATTAAGGTATACCGTTAACAAACGCGAGATAGCCTATCGATAATGAAAGTAGGTATTCAAGGCACCGAGTACATTTTTACAAGTGTGAATAGAGGTGTCGGGGTCGAACACTTGAAGAATCCATCGATCAAGAGACATTGATGTATTCCCAATTTTCGATGGCGGGAGAACTTGCCTCTATTGACTACAAGCCTTTAGGTACTCATAGGAATCTAGGTCTCGTTTCCAGTATAGATGGGTTGAAGTTGATGGAAGGAGACCCGTTGAAAGGAGAGCATTGAGACATCTCTCATCATTCAACACGAGGTATAAAGAAGGAGCTTGATGATTTGGAGGAAATCGGACAAAGAACATGTTCACGAACCAACGACCCTATGCGTCTTTCGCATGTGCCAGATGCAAGCGGTACACGAAAAAGAACCTCGGAATAGCAGCCAATAAGGAAAATTGTTGACAAAGGAAAGGAAACCACCAATAAGGCTAATGGCATCCAAGAAACTTCACGAATCCCAATGTGTGAATAGATTTCTTACTGTCCAACACAGGGGAAACCACCCAGTCAGCGACCAATGATGAAACGTCGACTGTTGGGTTCAAGGTTACCTACCAATGAGGAAAGTAGGACCAGGGTCAACAATAGGACTACAACTTCATGTAATTCTGAGACACGCTGAGGGTATGGTCGACATGCAAAGTCAAGAGTTATGAGGAGTGTCTGACACATGTTGATAGACATCATTTGAACAAGAGGATGAGACATATGGTAGACTATGGCATCTTAGACTGAATGATGAAACTTTGAGATGTAAGAGGCATCAATCAAACACTCCATAGGGACTGGAAGAGTAACCAGTCGGGGGAGTTAACTCTCTGTAGCGAGATCAACTTCCTAAGGTCATGCTAAACCCAAAATTTTGATGACAAGTGGACTCAAAAATTTTGTGCTTTGTTCAAAGGCGACACGACTGCTACCAATATAAGATAATATTATTTTCCCGCCCGTCTTTTTTTGTTTTTTCATAGTCAAATGAATGCTATGATACAAAGGAGGAAACGAGTGTCGCAAGAAAGCAATCTATTTCTAGTAGTGGAACATACCTATGCTCAATGCAAGGATGTGCATGTGAGAGATGGATACTTGGGGGAATGTTTCCTCTTGGGTATAGGGTGTCAAGCTGCAAAGGATATAAACAAGGCTTTGCTTCACTGATAATGCAAACTATTGAGGTGAAAGGCTTATAATGCAAAAGTGAGAACCGAGAATAGGCTCAATACTATAAGCAAGAGAATGAGATGCAACTACAACTTAACGCCAAAAAATGTCCTTTTTTCGTAATCTCGGTCTACTTGGTTTGAAAAAGGTATAAACTTGCACCAAATAGACGTCCTTTCAAATCCAATTTACGAGTGTGAAATAGACAAGTTCACTCGACAATCTTTTTGCTTTTTGTGAGAGTCAGAAAAGAGCTTAAATTAGACTCATGACCTTTCAAATCCAATTAACGAGTGTGAAATGGACAAGTTCACTCGACAATCTTTTCGCTTTTTAAAAGAGTCGGAAAAGAGCTTAAATCTGACTCATTGGGGGGGTTTCTAGGTGGCATATAATGGGGGATTCTAAGGCTCCCGTGCAGGAATTCTGTCAAAAGTCAGCAAATCACAGATAGTTGACACAAGCTTGGGAAAACCCAAAGCTTTCCAAGTCGAGGGGGATAAAATACTTGTAGAGGTTACCTTTTCTACAATATATAGAAGAATGTCCCCTATCTAGAAGGGTGTAGAAGAAGTAAGTCGAGGCTCTACAAGATAATTCCAATCAAAGGAAACCACCCTAGGACTTGGAGGGAGCGTGCTCGGAGAGAATAGAATGCTCCCTTGTTCATAAGGTACAGGACTAGAAATGCTAAGGACATGGTCGAAGGATGCAGCACCTTCCAAAAGAAGAGTGGGATTGACCGAAGATTGCATCTGCAATGTCGCTTCCTTAGGCTTGTCACTCTCCAAGATAAGAGTGGGATCGACCGAAGATGCATCAACACGACCAATTCTTTAACCGTTGGTTGAATAGGATGTGAGACAACAAGGTCAAGAGATGCATCACCCCCAAAAACACGAGTGGTGTCGGTTAAAGATTACATCGACACGACCGTGGGTTGAAAAGGATGCGAGACAACAAGGTTAAGAGACGCATCACCCTCTAAATGAAGAGGGGTGTCAACCAAAGATTGCATCGGCATGACCATTGTATCAACCAAAGAAGGTTGAGAAACCAAATATGACTCGGAACCCGAAGGGCTCCTAGGTAAGGACCACGCTTCTGGTACCACAGCAGTAGCAGGGCACAAACGAGTAAGGTGGTCTCCTTCGAAAATCCTACAAAGGAACTTGGGATTACATCTTACACATCTAGTCTTCTCAATTGTATGAATGCCCCCATCATGACTTGCCGTGGTTGGTGACATGCTCCCAGCATTACTTGCAGAGGCTAGTAGCAAATCTCCAACATGACTTGCAGAGGTTGGTGACGAACCTTCAACATGACTAGCAGAGGTTGATGACGAATCCCCAACATGACTAGCATAGGTTGGTGATGGAAGTGCAGTGTGACTAGCATTGACTAGACTTGTGCCCCCAACATGACTTGTAGCGGCTGGTTGTTGGTCTTCAACATAACTTGCAGAGCTTGTTGACAAATCTCCAACATGACTAGCAGAGGTTGGTGATATAATGCAAGTATGACACGCAGTGACTGGACTTGTGCCCCCAACATGACTTGTAGCGGCTGG
>JASDQU010100598.1:265267-275501 GCA_032191745.1 Picea mariana | reverse complement strand
ACCCTGTCTAGCGGGATATTATCCTCCTCCAACTGATTCATAAAGAGGTGTAAGGGCATCGACACTGAGGACGTTGCTTGTGAAGAGAAAGTGACATGACAAGGGTTACTCATGTGAGGATATGTGATGCCCCCAGATGAAGGAACTTCGTGAAGGGGGTTGACCATACTATAAAATTGACTCCCCCCGGATGAAATACCAGACGACAGATAGAGGTCCGCCATGGGAAAAGCGTTCGTAGCAACTGGCATAGCGGAAGAAGGATAGATGGGCGGACTGTAATAAGTAGAAAGACCACAAATTTGAGCATTTTCCCCTAGAAAAGTGGATCCGTAGGAAGGAACATCCCAACCTCCTATCGTAAGATTTGTTTGAGGGATATGAATCCCACCAAACGAAAAGGGAGAATAAGGAGGCATCATGCACCCAGACCCAAAACTAGGATAAGGAGACGAGACAAAGGATGGCAAGCGCAAATAAATGTCTGACATACCATGAGAAAAATGATTAGATACCCAAGGCATTGACTGAGTATCATAATTATACATACCATTATGAAATATGGATGGATTCGTCCCCATGAAATGAGTAAATGTCATGGGGGAGGTAGCGTTAAATGAGGGAGTCAAAGGGACTCCACTATCCATGATAATGAAAACTCATGGCACAATATACAAGCCTAATGTCAACTAATGATCCAGATTTATGTAGGAACACAATGAAATACATAAATACACATAAACGCAGAGATGTAGTGGAAATAAGACTTCATTTCATTAATAACAAATGACTGAAATATGCTTACAAACAGAATGAAAATAAACTAGCTAGGGCGTTGGTAGCTTATCTATGAAAAGAGATGTCGCGGCTAATGGCCTTTGAATTGTGTTACAATGAGGCTCCAAGGCCTATTATTATTGAGAACAATGGAAAACCCTAAACATCCAAAGACCTAACCCTAGGAGATGAAACACCAAGACTATGGGCCCCGTTTGGGTAAATTGGTACATCAACTTCCCGGAGACGTAACTTTGGCATACGATCTTTGTTTGACGCACTCAATACCTCGTTAGAAAGATCTATCTGAGGAATACAACTTTTGGGTGAGAAACATTCAACTTTGTTCTATGTTGCTCCTCGTTTTCTCAAAAAAAGTCGTTTAGGGCCTCAAAATGGCTCTGGAAGTTCAGGACCTGAAAAACTGCTAAAAATAGTAAACTGTGCAGAAACTGAAAAACTGAAAGAAGCAATGGTGGGGGTCCAAGTGTAATAGGTGGGTGGCCACCAATATCCACCTGGATCATTCCTCCCCCCTTAGGAAGCAATGGTCCCCATTGCGTTGAGTTCCTCCATGAGATGAGGAAACTTCTGCTGAACTTGGTCCCTGGTGAGCCACTTGCCTTCGTGAAGGAGTTGGCCTGCTTTGACAACTCGATATAGCGGTATACTTTGTTGTTGGGTGAACTTGATCTGTGTATCCATGGTCTGATCAGTTGTGGCTTGTTCCATGCAATCTGGATTTAACTCTATTGGTGTGAATTGTTCTGCCATGTCGGATGTGTCTAATAGAGGTGGAAAGTAGGGCCGAAGGCGGTCCACATTGAACACTGGGTGCAGACCAAGGAATGGTGGAATGTTGAGCTCAAAGGAATTGTTCCCTACAGCCTTGGTGATGGTGTACGACCCATATCGAAGCGAGCGAAGCTGGTGGTGGGGTCTGGTGAGGCGCTTCTTTTGCAAATGTAGCCACACTTTGTTGCCCACCTGGAAGTTGTGTGGCACCCGATGTTGATCATGTCGCTGCTTGTACTTAGAACTGGCTCTGTCCAAGATGTCATGAACTTGTTGGCGGATGTGTTGAATGTGCTCAATGAAGTTGTTTGCCTTGTCATCCTCAGACTGGACATGAGTTGAATCTTCCTAAGTAGCCACAAATGGCATGGCTACGTCAATGAAACATAGCGGCTGGAATCCCAAGCCCACCTGAAAGGGGTTGTGGCTGGTTGAGCTATGGAGAGCCTGGTTGTAGCTGTGTTGTACATAGAGGAGGCTCTCATCCCATGTGCGTGGATGCTTTGATTTGCACACACGCAAAATGTGTGTGATCATCCGGTTGATGACCTCTGTCTGGCCATCAGTTTGTGGATGTAAAGTTGTGTGGACTTGGTGAGCTTGGTGTCCAACATCAACTAGAGGCTGGACCAAAATGTACTGAGGAACTTGTTTTCCCGATCTGATATGATAGACTATGGGATCCCAAAGTGTACCCACACTCATTCAAAGAAGAGTTTAGCAGTGGCTTCTGTTGTGATATTCTTCTTGCAGGCCATCATAATGGACATCTTCGAGAATCTTTCGACGACCACAAAAACACAGTCATTTCCATGCTTAGTAGAAGGAAGGCCCAACATGTAATCCATAGAGATGGATTCCCAAGGTCGACTAGGGGTAGGAAGCGAAGTATATAGGCCTTGCTTCTAGATCGTTAGTTTGGCAATGGCACAAGCAGTGCAAGACTTGATGTACTTCTCGACATCCTATCGAAGGTTCAGCCAATAGAAACACTTTTGCAATAGTGCCATGGTTTTCTCGACCCCGAAATGCCCAGCGATCCGACCGTAGTGCGCCTCCCAAATCATCTTGGCACGCTCGCTTGAAGGAACACAAAGGTGTCCCAGGTGACAAAGCAAGGTATCCTGGAGGTGAAAATTGGGAACTTGCTTACCCTCTAAGAGCGTATTGTATGTGTGGTCGAATTCTGGATCACTTGTGTAGAGAAGTGGCCAATCGAAAGTCTTGTGCCCACAAGAGTTGAGCACAGTGGTTAGCGCCACGATGGGTGATCGGCTGAGGCAGTCTGCAACATTATTGGTGCTGCCTTTCTTGTACTTAATGTTCAAATGAAATTGTTGCAAGTGTGTGGACCACTTATCATGGCGATCGTTCTACAACTTTCGTTGTGTCTGTATGAACTGCAGGGGTCGGTGGTCTGTGTGGATGACCATTTCCTTTCCTAAAATGTAATGCTTTCATTGTCAGCAAGCCTGTACAATGGAATACATCTCTTTTTCATAAGTGGGATACTTCTAGACTATGTCAGAAAGTGTCTCACTGTGATATGCCACTGGATGCCCATGTTGAGTAAGGACTACCCCAATAGCATAGTCATAGGCATCTGTCTCGATCTCAAATGGTTATTGCAAGTCTGGTAATGTGATCACTGGTGGAGAGCATAGGCGATGCTTCAACTCCCTGAATGCCTTCTGTTGAGATTCAGACCAAAAGAATTTTGATTTCGCTCCTCCCTTGGTGACTTGACTCAAGGGCCAAGTGATATGAGAGAATCCCAACACGAACCTGCGGTAGAAATTGGCGAGACCGAAAAAGCTGCGGAGCTCTGTTAGGGTGGTTGGGGCTGGCCAATCCCGAATGACTTAGATCTTTTTTGGATCCACATGCACCCCCTACTCATCAATAATGTATCCCAAATACTGAACCTGGGTCATGCCAAAAGTGCATTTCTCCAATTGGCACACAACTTGTGTTGTCACAGTGTTTGGAGGACCTATCGGATGTGGTGGAGGTGCTCTTCCCAAGTCTGGCTGAAGATCAGAATGTCATCCAAGTACACCACTACAAATGAGTTGGTGAATGGCCGCAAGATGTCATCCATTAGCCTCATGAAGGTTGCAGGGGCATTCGTCAACCTGAAAGGCATGACCAACCATTCAAAAAGGCCCTCCTTGGATTTGAAGGCTGTCTTCCACACATCAGAGGGTTCGATTGGTACCTGGTGATACCCAGACTTCAAGTTGATCTTGCTGAAATATTTTGCCCCCTTGACTTGGTCCAGAAGGTCATCAATCTGTGGAATCGGGTACCTATTCTGGACAGTGATCTTGTTCATTGCCCGATAGTCAATGCAGGGTCTCCAAGTCCCATCCTTCTTCTGCACCAACATGATCGAGCTCCCACAGAACGATGAACTTGGTCGGATGTGACCTTTCTGCAACAGCTCCTGAATTTGCCTCTTGATTTCGTCATTCTCCATAACAGAGCGTCGATAGATTGGTCCATTGGGCAGCGACACACTTGGGGTTAGATCGATGGGGTGCTTGACCTGGCAATGTAGAGGCACCCCTGCGGGGGGAGGTGAAGATATCCTCGTAATCCTCCACGACCTTATCCATCTGTTGTTGTCGTGCAAAGGGGTCATGTTTGGAGGTCATGGCCACGGTCTTCTTCTTTCCCTGAGGGCGGATCATTAGGAAAACAAATTTCCCGGTTTTGGAAATGAGCTTACTGCATTGTTTTGTAGTAACCAGAGAGATGGTGGTAGGCGGTGCTATCTCCGGTATCCTGTACAGCTTATTGCCCAAAGTAATAATAATAGCATGAGGCCTGGACTCATACACAACATGTCGCCTCCACAAGTATGGTTGGCCTAATAATACATCAGAAACATCAAGAGGAGCAATGTCACATAATACCTCATCTGTGAAAGGCTTGATGTTGTAGGGAAGGCGACATTGTTGGCTGACACGGAGGTCTCGTCCTTGGTGCAACCACCCGATGGTGTATGGTTGTGGGTGTGTTGTGGTAGGCAAGCCCAGTCGCTTCACGACCTCTACCGAGACGAGGTTCTTCTGGCTCTCGTTGTCAACAATGAACTGCAATGGGGAACCCTTACCCACATCTTGGAATGGAAGAGACGTTATGCCTCTTCTGGGTCTTCTGGTTCCTCCTTCTGGATCTTCATGGTGGCAACGGTGGCGTTGGGCTTCACATCGATAATCTGCTTCCCTCTGTCATTCCCCTTGTCGGGTTCTGGTTCAGAGTCGGAGCATGCATCTGATTCAGAAGCCTTCAACTCGGCTACCAGTGACTTCTTGGCCCGACACTCACTTGTTTTGTGGGTGGAGCTCTTATGGAACTCACACCACTTCCTCATGTCCTTTTTTGGCTTTGTGGTGTTGTTCTTTGCTTGCGGCTTTGGCGGGTTGTCCTGGGTCGCCCCGCCTTGGCTTGGTCCTTTGTTCTGTGTTTTGGGGTACCTTTCCCTTGCTTCTGATTCGCAGACCCAAAGTCTCGTTTATTCTGTTTGAACTTCTGCTCAATCTTGGCAGCATATCGGTATGCCACACAAAGAGAGGAGATGTCGAGGAATTCCATTTCCTCCTGAATGTATTTGTGCAGACAACTGCGGTATTTTAACACCAAATTTTTCTCTGAATCTTTGATACCCAACTTTGTGCATAGGGTATGAAACATATTCGTTAGCTCATGGACATCTTGGTCCCTTTGTTGCCGCAACGTAGTCCATTGTATGTATTTGTCCTCATAGCTCCCCACGGGATAATATTGTTCCTTGATGGCATCTCGGAAAGAATTCCAAGTGGGTGCGACCGAGAACAGAGAGGGTTCCCCCTCGCCCTGTTGCTCCCAGTAGGTTTCCTACCAGTCCTTGACATGGGGGGCAGCTTTGAGGAGTGCAAAAATAATCTTTTCTCGGTAAGAAAAGTCATGAACCGAGAAATATCCTTCCAACATATTCAACCATCTATCTATGACATTTACATCTATTTGGCCCTCAAATATGGGAATGTAAAAGTTTACTTGTACATTAAAAGGAGTGGCGTCTCCAGAGTGGTTGTTGGATGTAGATGCGCCGCCAGTGGGCATCCGTTGAAGGATCTGGGCAGAGTTGTCCATCATCTCATTCCTTTGTTTCTCGAGGGCCTCCTTGAGAAACATTTTGATACGATCTCCTGCTCCCTCATCTTTCTTTTCTTCCCCCATGGGCGATCGTCGGGGTTTGCGAGGCTGATCTTGCAAAGGTTCAACCAGATTGAGCCCTAACTCCTTATACCCCGACCTCGTTGGGGACATGCAAAGAAGGATCGAGAACGAGTAGACCGCTCTGATACCACTAATCCGGATTTATGTAGGAACACAATGAAATACATAAATACACATAAACACAGAGATGCAATGGAAATAAGACTTCATTTCATTAATAACAAATGACTGAATAATGCTTACAGACAGAATGGAAATAAACTAGCTAGGGTGCTGGTAGCTTATCTCTGAGAAGAGATGTCGTGGATACTGGCCTATGAACTGTGTTATAATGAGACTCCAAGGCCTATTATTATTGAGAAACAATGGAGAACCCTAAACATCCAAAGACCTAACCCTAGGAGATGAAACGTCGAGACTATGGGTCCCATTTGGGTAAATTGGTACATCAACTTCCCGGGGATGTAACTTTGGCATACGATCTTCGTTTGACGTACTCAATACCTCGTTAGAAAGATCTATCCAAGGACTACAACTTTTGGGTGAGTAACATAAAACTTTGTTTTCTCAAAAAACGTCGTTTAGGGCCTCAAAATGGCTCCGGAAGTTCAGGACCCGAAAAACTGCTAAAAATAGTAAACTATGCGGAAACTAAAAAACTGAAAGAAGCAATGGTGGGGGTCCAAGTGGAATAGGTGGGTGGCCACCAATATCCACCTGGAACAACTAATAATCAAAGAGCACACCAAAAATAAACAAAAGACCAATATGCACACAAACATGATATAGTGGTTGAAAGGGGCCTGCGACTCCTAGCTAAAGATCGAAGGTATCCAAATCAATTATAACAACCTTTGTGGGTTTAACAACCAGTGGGTCAGATCCCCCCAGAGAGGTAATCATCCATAAAGGCTATGTGATGTCTGACCCTTATCTGACCCAGGGTACCTGCAAAATAACCCCTGCAAGTAACCTATGTGGTACCTATGTCAAGCAACTAAGCAACCACGATATAACCGATGCATAGGCAAACAGTCGTAAGTTAGGTCCACCATGTGAGTGGGGTAACAAAGCCCGAAACCTTGAAAGCACCACCTCTCACATAGGTAAAGGTACTAGCAAGATCCCCATAAATATATCTGACGCTAAGAAGGTATTGGGGGGATATCCCCTCAACCAACCTCACGCGACCTCGTGTTTAACTCCGGTGTAAGCGGAGCCTCCTGACATCACCAATTATATAATGGATTTCACCACTTCCTTAGTCAAACACATATGTTGATTTAATAGCCTTGGAGAAGTTTACTCACAAAATCCTATTCCAAGGCTCTAAATCCTAAGCTAGTTTGTGCACCCTAGAAAATAAAATCGTTTCTAATCAATTTTAAATTATCAGCGTTGCTTTTAGTGGCCTTGCTTACTCAAAAAAGGTGCAGTCGTGAAACTAATGATGTTATGACTCAACAAGTAAAATAAATGAATATGAATAAAATGCAAAGTCCTAACTTCAATTCCCAATAAATGATAAGCTTTTCAAAATGCAATTTTCAATTTAGTTCTGCAATTCCAAATAAGATACAATCTTCCTATACACGTGCTAAGATCAATGATAAGGACCCAAAAGATCAAATGCCATCAATGCAAAATGCCTAATATTTTAGTATTTTCAATATAAAAGAATAAAAATGCAAGGACTGAACAACAACTTGATATAAAAATTCTATTGTATGTGAATAGAGACAAACCAAGTAGGATATCAAGAAGCAAACACCCAGCCCAAGATGCAAGGACAATCAAATGAAAAGGATGATGAGAAAGCCACCGCCCAAAAATTCAACCAAAGAAAGGTTTCCTATCATTCCACAAACACTTAACAGTCATAACAGAGACCCAAGAAGACTCAACAACCATCAAAACTTACCCAACAAACATCACACCCAACAACCAAGCAGAAAAGGATGATGTATGCGACTGTTCAGGAGAAAAGCGTGTATATACGCCTCTTGCAGAAGGACGACATGAGTATGTACGTGAATGTGAGGTAAAAACCCACCTATGTGTGTTAAAACACAAACAGGCTAAGGAGAAGGCTAAGAAACTCATACTCAAGATGAACAGAGGTTGTCAAGCAGTCAGACGACAAGAAACTCAATACAAACGAGAGAAATCAAAGGAGAAAAGCACTCCAAACCCTGAAAATAATATTTTATCCCCAGTATGATCGCCAATTTTGTTACGAGCAAAATCTCTTTATGGCTAGGGGTAAACCACAAGAGACGGAAATGACTGCATAAATCAACTCTAATCTCAAGTATGCTATATTATAAACAAATATGCTAACGAGACAAGATAAAGAGTCTACCTCGTCCAGACGTTCGATGAAGTCCACCGTTGAAATTATTTGCAATTATTAATTCATGAAATTATTTGCAAGATTTAATTCATGTGTTAAAATGCAAATGGATCAATTTTGCAACACATCCTTTATAGAAATTACTCATTCAAGATGCATATAAATAGCAGCAATAAACAGTGAACAGAAAACACATAACACAGCAAATGATAAAGGAGTTCACCCCTCTCTTGGGCTACATCTCCTGGTCCAGCTTCCAATGGATCTTTTGTATTATTTGCTCAAAGTGCTCAAAAATGTGCTTTACAATGCTCAAAATGCCAAATAGATGGCTTCAATGGCTTCAGAACATCCAAAAACCCCTAGCTGGGCTTTTTCGGCACCTCGTTTGGCCAAAAATTGAAGAAGATAGGCTTCCTGGAAGCTCCCCTTCAAACTTGTTGGCTCAACCTAGCCCCCACGCGCATTTATGTGGAAAAACACAGCATCGGGCGCAACCACACAACCAGTACAAACTGTAGAACAGTTACGTGCTGCCTCTTAACCGTCTAAGGCCCACGGGCACATAGCCACCATATGACCTCGCGCGCATATAAAAAAGGGCCGAGTCCGAACCAAAGGACAACTGTCGGGCGCGCCGGTGGTTCTATGCACAACACATGTGACTGGGCTCATATTAAAAAGGTCTATGTTAAAACACAATGCATGCCCGTGGTCATATTACAAGGTATGCGATCGGGTTTAAAGTTTGAACGTGCGCTCAAAGGTTTAAACCGTGGCCATATTACATAACAACATAACCACGGGCCCCAGCCCGACCCCCGTCCAAACTTTACAACATCTGAACTCAAATATTCCGCACCATATAGTGTTAAGAAACACTATGGTGGCGCGTTGGTTGGTGGTCTTTGCCAAAGCTTTGCATGCGGGTGGAGGTCACGGGGTCGAATTTGGTGGACTCCAAATAAATTTTAAACCAATATATAGGTGACACGTGGCGGCCATTGATTGGGCCACGTGTCACCATCCCATTCGCTGCAAACAAGCCACTTCATATGCCAACTGTCCACACAACTGCCTGCCATGTGTTGTACGACCCTGCCACGTGTCGTACGGTCTGCCACGTTAGCATCCGTACGGACTGTACAGTCAGCATCCCTTTTTTTTGCTTGTTTGTCGTTTTGAATAGAACACGATATCTCTCTCTCCCGACGTCTATTTGAACCCAAACGAGTTGCGTTGGGTTCGTGACGACGAGGCCTACGCTCCCGTTCAATTTGAAGCGATTCCGAGCACTTTGAATTTTGAGCAAAATTTGATCCCCTGGATCACACCTCCCCATTGGAAAGCTTTTGGACCTCCAAAAGACTATTTTCAGTCTATTTGAAGATGAGGGTATAGTTCCCTCACCTTTCCAACCTCAATCCACTTGGCTTTGCTTGGATTTGTACCTTTAAGACCAACTCGAAGATACTCCACATTTCCTCATTTTGAAGTTCTCATTCTCCTATCAAGGATTGTGTCTTCATGCAGTTCTGTAAGATATTCTGGGGAGAAATCATCTATAGAAGGAATCTGAACATGCTCTCCGTGATCATCAATCAAAGGAGGCTCAAACAATTTCAAATTCTCGACATTAACAACTGCATACATTTGCATATAAGGAGGCAAATCTAAACGGAAGGCATTGTTACCAATCTTGTCGATAATCTTGAAAGGACCATATCGAATTGGTTTTAGTTTTTTACCTTCTCTTTTAAGCCTCTCCTTACTAATGTAAATCCAAACTTCATCTCCAACTTGGAAACTATAAATCGAGAATCCCGATCAGAAATAATGGATTTAGGCAATCCAAAATGTACCCAAACATTTTGAACGAACATTTGTGTTGTTTGCTCAGCTGTAACTTGCTTCTTACAAGGCATCAAAATACACATTTTGCTAAATCGATCAACCACAACATAAAGATAATCATGATTTTGTTTAGACATAGGTAGACCTCCTACAAAGTCCATAGAAATACTTTTCCAAGGACGAGAAGGAACCGGAAGTGGAGTATACAAACCCAACTTTCGATTCCTA
>JASDQU010100598.1:234538-257281 GCA_032191745.1 Picea mariana | reverse complement strand
CTCCTTGAAACTTGCGGTGATGATATAAGCTTCCTCCTTGAAGGATGAGAACTTGGCTCTACAAGTTGACCTTCTCCTCTTGTGAGTTTCAACCTTGTGAGCATCAGAAAACAAAACACTTGCAAATAATCAAGTCTTCAAAAACCTATGCTCTGATACCAACTTGATCTAAAAAATGAAGAAGACTTGTATTCTTGAATTTATTTGCAAGATGTAATTCATGTGTTAAAATGCAAATGGATCAATTTTGCAACACATCCTTTATAGAAATTACTCATTCAAGATGCATATAAACAACAACAATAAACAGTGAACAGAAAACACATAACACAGCAAATGATAAAGGAGTTCACCCCTCTCTTGGGCTACATCTCCTGGTCCAGCTTCCAATGGATCTTTTGTATTATTTGCTCAAAGTGCTCAAAAATGTGCTTTACAATGCTCAAAATGCCAAATAGATGGCTTCAATGGCTTCAGAACGTCCAAAAACCCCTAGCTGGGCTTTTTCGGCACCTCGTTTGGCCAAAAATTGAAGAAGATAGGCTTCCTAGAAGTTCCCCTTCAAACTTGTTGTCTCTGGATCGCCAAAATGCACCCTTGTTGGCTCAACCTAGCCCCCACGTGCATTTATGTAGAAAAACCCAGCACCGGGTGCAACCGCACAACCGGTACAAACTGTAGAACGGTTACACGCTGCCCCTTAACTGTCTAAGGCCCACGGGCACATAGCCACCATATGACCTCGCGCGCATATAAAAAAGGGTCAAGTCCAAACCAAAGGACAATGGTCGGGTGCGCCGGTGGTTCTATGCACAACACATGTGACCGGGGTCATATTAAAAAGGGCTATGTTAAAACACAACACGCGCCCGTGGTCATGTTACAAGGTATACGACCGGGGTTAAAGTTTGAATGTGCGCGCAAAGGTTTAAACCGTGGCCATATTACATAACAACATAACCACGGGCTGGGGCTAGGCCCCAGCCCGACCCCCACCCAAACTTTACAACATCTGAACTCAAATATATTCCGCACCATATAGTGTTAAGAAACACTATGGTGGCACGTTGGTTGGTGGTCTTTGCCAAAGCTTTGCACACGGGTGGAGGTCACAGGGTCGAATCCGGTGGACTCCAAATAAATTTTAAACCAATATACATGTGACATGTGGCAGCCATTGATTGGGCCACGTGTCGCCATCCCATTCACTACAAACAAGCCACATCATATGCCAACTATCCACACAACTACCTGCCACGTGTCGTACGACCTTGCCACGTGTCGTACGATCTGCCATGTCAGCATCTATACGGACTATACAGTCAGCATCCCTTTTTTTTGTCTGTTTGTTGTTTTGAACAGAACGCGATATCTCTCTCTCCCGACGTCCGTTTGAACCCAAACGAGTTGCGTTGGGTTCGTGACGACGAGGCCTACGCTCCCATTTGATTTGAAGTGATTCCGAGCACTTTGAATTTTGAGCAAAATTTGATCCCCTGGATCACTCGTATAAGAGAGACAATGAGGTTCTCAATCAAGTAGGGAAGAGCTTGGGGGCTGAACAATGTGTTCAGACTTAAAAGGATAAAGGGATGCAAAATCAATATGAAAATAATAATTTCTCTAGAGTAACTTTGCTCTCAAAGTTGAATTCTTCTCTTCTTTTCCATAGCTCAGATTTGGCCCTTTTATAGCCTTCAAGTGGAACTGAAGGGCCAAGTCGGAACGTTTCTAGTATGTAGAAGGTCAAGGATCATGGATCTCGTGACGTGACATGGAAACCCAACACCATTTTTTTTAATTTTGGGCACAAAACCCAATGTACGCGGGTTGTAGTGGTGCAACCTGCGTATACTCATGATGTATAATAGGTAGGGCACGTATATATGGAAAAATATTGTTTTTGGATCTGGGATTTGCAAAAAGGGACTTCAAGTATGCATAGGGAAATGGAACAAGGCCTTCTAAGAAAATTTGCATAGGGTGAAGCAAATCTTGTTATAACTCAGGGCTCACCAAGATATAATCCATCGTAATCCTCTTACTCATAGGCGCCTCTGTGTAACACTTGTTTTATGATGTATGGCCCATCCCACATGGGTTCTAACTTTCCTGCCCCAAGTTTGTCATGATCTTGATCATAGACCAGGACTAGATCTCCTTCTACGAAAGCACGAGGTTGGATGGACTTATCATATTGAGTTTTGATGCATTTATGATATGTCTCATTGATGAGAGCAACATCGTGACAGGTTTCATCCATCTTGGTTAGATATAAAAATCGTTCCTCTTTAGCAAAAGTATGGGGTAGGAGTTCTACGGTGAGTTTCAAAGAGGGAATCTCACATTCGATCAGTAATACTGCTTCTATCCCGTATACCAACTGGAAGGGTGTAAATCCAGTGGTGGTTTTAATTGAAGTTCGATAAGCCTAGAGTGCGGAGAAGAACTTCAAATACCAAGAGGTTTTTTCACTCCCACCATGCATTGAAGCATGGTTTTTAGGACTTTTTTGATGGATTCAACTTGTCCATTTGCTTGAGGGTAGTAAGGGGATGCATTTTCATGGCAAAAACCTAACTTGGTGCACAATTCACCCATCATCTGGTTCTGGAAATGGGATCCATGATCAGTTACAATAACTTAAGGGACACTTAATCGAGCAATGATGTGATTGAACACACGAAGTGTTGTAGTTCGGCCATCATTAGGGAATGTAGGCATAGCCTCGGCCCATTTAGTGAAATAATCGATGACAACGATAATATAACCGTGCCCCTTGGCTGAGGTAGGCTTACATTGCATGAAATCGATACCCCATTTGGCAAAGGGGTCGATGGTGACAATGGGATGAAATGGAGTTGGGTGGGTGCATGATTTCTTCTTAAATATCTAACATGGTGGCAATTTTTTAATGGCCTCAATGCAATCTTTGAATATGGAAGGCCAAAAATAATCGACACGTAAAAAAATTTGGTTTGTAGCCATCCCAGAAAGATGAGCACCACAAGCTCCAAGGTGACAGTCATTTAAAACTTGTTCAACCTCTTCATGGGTTAAGCAACGTCATAAAACAGTATCAATGCCACGACAATACAAGGTGTTGCCAATGATAAGGTAGTGATTTGAATGGTGTCTAATGCGACGTAGTTCATCACGCGTGAAGATGTGGTACATGGGGTTCTATTCTGTAATGATTTTGGTAGTGTGTAACATAATATAGTGGCAGAATCTTTGGACGATGATAATTGTTGCCAAAGCCAACTTTTCGACATGTGAATATCGAAGTTCAGGACCTAATATACTCTTACTCAATTAGTAGATCACATGTTCGGTGTCGTCATCATCCTCTGTACTAACACCATAGAAATAGTGGAAGCAAAGACAACCAAATAAAGGATGTAATCTTTTGCATAATTGGGTGGATGCAAAAACGATGTGTTCATTAAATCATGCTTAAGATCATCAAAAGAGCATTGAGTAGTTGCATCCCATATGAAAGGGGCATCTTTCTGCAACAATCTCATGAATCCTTTAGTGATTTCGACATAGTTGCAAATAAAACGACGAAGAAAGTTTTCCTTCCCTTGCAAACTTTGTAGTTGGGTAAGGTTGTTGGGAGGGGGTAAAGCGAGAATGGCTTTGACTTTTAAGGGATCCACCCTAATCCCATCTTTGGAAACTATGAAGCCGAGGAGTCTCCCTGGTTCAACAACGAAAATGCATTTATGGGGGTTCAAACATATGTTGTAAAACCTGCATCGAAGAAAGATGGCTTGTAGGTGACCAATATGGTCTCGTCGACGAGTAGAGTGAGATGGAAAATCATTGAGATAAGATTCAACGATATGTTTGATGTCGTGGAACACAGACTACATAGCCTACTAAAAGGTGGCTCCAGCGTTTTTAAGGCCAAAAGGTAATTTTCGATAGGAGAAAGTCCCCCATGGGTAGATGAAGGTTGTTTTGTGTTGATCAGCCGGAAAAATATCGATCTGGTTATATCTAGAAAATCCATACATAAAAGAGAAAATTATGCTTACAGTGCAATTATCGATAATTTCGTCCATAAAGGGTGTAGGGTAATTGTCCTTTGGACAAGCCTTATCAAGATCCCGATAATCGACACAAACACAAATTATCCCTTGTTTCTTGGCGACCAGAACGATGTTGGAAACCCATTCGATTAGAGGGACAGGATAAATAAAACCAAATTTTAATAAATTTTCGACTTCTGCCTTGATTGCCTCATTTTTTTAAGGATGAACTGGGTGAAGTTTATGTCTCACAGGTTTAACTCCTGGGTAAGTTTTGATTTCATGCACAATGATTGAAGGATCGATCCTTGGCATTTCTTCGTAGCTCCAGGCGAAGATGTCGTGAAATTATTTAAACAAGGAGGTATAAGTTTCAACTTCTTCAATAGAACAATTGGCACCAAGTTGTATGTTTTCCACAATACCTTCTTTTATGGATATGTCGACAATAATCATGTAAGAGATATTTCCCAAATTCCCCTCGGAGATTGTATCCTGAGTGGGTGTATCGAAGATTGAGGAGAGTCAATGATATCGATAGGAAAGATAGAGGAAACATCTTTCTCGATCTCATCCAAACTGGGAAGAAAGGACGAACGATGGTGGTTGTCATCCCATGGTGCCTCCTCGATACTAAGCATTTCCATAATAGATTCATCTGATGGAAAAATCTGTAGGATGTAATCGAAAGTAGAGGATAGGGAATCTAACCAAGATGGTAATGAATATGTAGTAGATGTCGGTAGATGTTGGTCATCCAGTGAAGGAGAGGCAGACATAATGGCATCGTATTTGGCCTCTGCAAGACTAAGTGGTATAATGTCACCTAGTGTATCAAACTCTAAGGGAGTAGGTACGATCCACATATTATATGATTCGAAGGATTGATGTGCCATAGTCGAAATCATATCAAYCGTTGTGATGTGTTGTGTGGTTCGAGGAAGAGGTATAGGGAAGGTACCCATGAGCGAAGAATATTTCAAGAGACCTACCCCAACACTTTCATAAGTAATTTTTTAGTCTCCTAGAAAAGGAATATCGTTGGTTGATTGAGTGCGAGTGTTGGGGGTGTAGTAATCTAACTGATCGACGGTCACAATTTTACCTCGATGAGGGAATTGGACCCATCGAAATATTGACGAAGTGATGACAGTCATAGCATAGAACCAACTTCTCCCTAGAAACAAGTTATAATCGAGGGGAGCATCGACTACCTCAACATCTACAAAAACAATTTTGCCTCCTAGTTGAACGACTGAGGATTGTAATAAGCCATGAGGATGGAAACCTCTTCCATCAAATGCTCTTAACATGATGGGAGATTGATTAAGACTAGGGGATTTAAGGCCTTTCCAGCAAGCAAAGGACAAGACACATGTGGATGCCCCCTCATCCAAGATCGTGTGATGTATATGTTGATTATGGACAACGACATCGATTCGGAAAGCAAGTTTGTGAGAGAGTCATGATTTAAAATTATCCAGGTTGAACGTGATATTATTGGATGACTCAATATCTATAGCTCCGATGATTGCCAAGAGAGTTCTACGTTGGCTAGGGCAGTGTTGTAGAACTTCGACAACTGACATAGTGCAAGGTGCTTGGGCCAAATCTTCAACAATGTTGTAGTTTTGAGCAGCACGTGAATTAGGATTAAAGGTCGACTTTCGAATTGTGCTCTTGGGTGGCCGTAGAATAGAGTCAAAGCTTGGTTTCTCAATCTGGAGCGGTCCAGATGGGGGAGTAACTGAAGTGGACAGTGGATCCAGTGTAGTTCCAGTAGTTACTTTTTCCTTATCGGGTTTACCTGGTGGTGTGTCATACGTCGTAGTACAAGTGGTCAAATCTACCCCATTAAACATGTAAATGTGTGAACTCAATGAAGCTTCCTCGTTAGGAGGATGATTTGGGTTACTTCCTGTTGGAGGTGCAGGATTTTGTGCAACCAATGACTGTTGTTGTGGAAAAGGATGTGTCAATACAGTGGGTTGAGAATTTCCTTTAACAAGTTTAGCAATTTCGTCCCAATGGGGACAGTCTCGTGTGTAGTGATCTTCGCCACAAATGAGACATGGAAATTTTGATTTCTATTGCGGTTGCTTCTCAGTAGCAAGTGGTTGTTCTTGTGTTTTTGGATTTTCGGTTTGATTATTGTTTTTCTTAGGTTTATTCTTAGTTTTATTCCCCCCTCCCCCCCCCGACTGTTGCGGAGAAGCAGATTGAACTGCATTCACTTCAAATACTTGAGTTGGGGTGGAGTTTGATGAGAGTGGAGTCAACCTAGTAGCTGGGGCAGTGACTGAACGATTGGTTGTGTCGGTCGACTATGAATTGGAATGTGTTTTGACGAAACTGATAACTCCATCTCAATGAGCGGTGGAGGATGGTTTTGATGGGTCGGTTGATGTATGAGGAGCGTTTGGAATCAATTCATACAAAGTACCATATTGGGAATAAACCAAATCTAGATACTGGGTACGAGCAATGACTTCCTCTTCTCTAACGACACCACCCATGGCTACGTCATGAGCAATAGGAGGTAAAAGAGATTTGGTGAACCATTTAACCAACAATTGGTCGGGAATGGTTTCTTTGATCAACCGTCGTCGTCGTCTCCATTCATGAATATGATCATAAATATGTATGGAGTTAGTCTGACAAAGGGAGTTCAAAAGTTTCGTGCCAGTTTCGTAGCGGATAGGTAATTGGAAGTGGGTGGGAAAAGCCATGGCAAGTGAATTAAAATCTTGAAAAGTTTTGCGTTGTAACTCAATGTACCATTTAGTCATTGAACCCGTAAGTGTACACTGGAAAAGATGTAACCAGATAGAATCATCCATTGGTGAATTTGATGAACACCACAGATGAAAGGTCATAATGTGGTTATTAGGTTCTTCACGAGGTTTGTCGTCAAATTTTGGAATATCAGAAGGTAATTTGGCATGAATAATTGACCAAAAAGGGGAGTGTAATATGGGGTCGTTGGTTAATCTTGACAGATCCAGTAGATCTAGAGTGGCTAAGAACGATAACTTTTGATTGACTTGAGGATGATACCGGTGTGGCATAAAAACACCAGTAGGACCGTAAACTAGTTGTGGTGGATAGTTGTAGCCAACAGGTCCTCCCATATGTTGTCGATTTTGACCAGCAAAAGTAGGATTCATTTCTCGAGGAATTTGCATAAAAGGAGAGGGGAAACCCATTTTGCCCTAGGGAGTATAATCAATGTAACCTAAGGGAGGATAGTTAGTTTGACTATTTTGAGGTGGATAACTAGTTTGCCCTTGAGGAGGGTAACTAGGTTGACCTTGAGGAGGGTAAGGAATTTTCTCCTGGAGAGGAAAAGATGGTTGGCCTTGAGGACCCCAATTGGGATTCGGGACCCCTGGGAAGGGTTGTCTAGAATGTAATCTAGAAGGATTGGGATTTAAAATTCCTCCTTGCAAGTTGGGGTTTGATGATCCTCCCTGATGAGGCTTATGAAAAAGTCTTCCCTAGGATGGTCCCTAGGTTTGTGATGGGTTTCCAGTAAACGAAGGTTGGAATTTCCCCCTTGCCATCGATTGGGTGGCAACTGGGATTTTACCGATAAAAGGGAGTTGCCCCCCAGTCGGAATTTTTCCCGTAGTTGGGTTTTATTGTGTGGAAGGGTTTTGCATCCTTTGATGTGAAGATGTCCGAACGAGGTTTTGTGGAGTATATGAAGTTGTTGCTTGAAGAGGGATGGTAGGTGTAACCGTCAGGGTACTTTGCAAATGACTAGGTAACATAACTCTTGTTTCACTTTGAACTTGTCTTGAAGTGGTAGCGGTATTGACTGTTTGTTCGACGAGACGATCGATAGGCTGACCCGACGATCCTGGATCTGCACCGACGGTGGTAGATGTATGTGGAGGTTCAAAGAGTGGTTGACTAAAATTAAATTGTTCATAAAGATCTCGACCCGATGGGGTTCTCCATATAGAATGAACATGAGTTTGTTGTGCATCTACCATTTTAGTAGAGGGGACATGGGTAGTGTATTCTTCATTAAAGTTGGTTGTATTGGTTCCATGTTTAGTTGATTATATGACCTTGACGATAGGCTAGGGTGATCTTCTACTACAATGTTACTTGAGGAATCCACTCGAACGAGGAGTGGATCGTGATGAATTTCCAAAGTTGGGCTTACAAGAAAGGTGGAACCTTCCTGAACCACAACTAAAGCTCTCTCAAGATTTGCTAGCAAAGGAGTAGCAACACTCCCAGCGTCTGAATGGTTTTCGACCTCTTCACGGTAAGTGTCTTCGGGTGAGTTAGGAGGTAGGGGTTCGTATCCTTCTAGAGGAAACCCTTGCATCCCATGTGATCTACGAAGACCTTTATTGGCCACAATACCAATTTTAAGGACAACTAAAGTAAACAAACAACACTCGCTAAGAAATCTAGAAAACCAACAAGCAAAACAATGTCTTCTCTCAATGAACGTACTAGTTGGTGATGAAATCCAACATCGTGTGATCAAATTGAGAAGGGGCTAGGATATGAGTGGGTGGACCAGTTACATTGGCAACATGCTTAACAGACTTACACCTTGGTGCAAGTTCTCTCGTGGTTTTACCCGTGGATTACCCTCCAAGGAGCTCGAGTGAGTTGGACCAATATTTGTTCCAGGTACATCAAAGACTTCCCTTCACGGTCACCTCGTGTAAGGACCCTAAATATTATGGCCACTAAGGATACCAACTCATAGTCAGCCTCTGGGTGGGTACAGTCGATAATCGAGTCCGACCATATGGGCAGGATATCAAGTCCGAAATTCTTCAAGGGAACTGAAGACAAATGGACCGATAGACTCCAGAGGACCCCAAACAGATTTTATATTCACAAAGCTCCGAGATCAAATGAAAACAGTTGATCCTCAAGAAGAACTCCCAATATACGATCGTACTACTACGATTGGTTAAGCCTCGGAGGGATAATCTTCCTTGCTCTCCCGCACGCGACCTCGTGTTTAAACCCGACGTGAGAGGGGATCCAACTATGCTTATACGAAGGTTGGATTTGCTCTCCCTATCACAAGGTTCAGGGTTTTTCTTGAATGCTTTGGAGAGTTATTCTCACAACCTATTCCAAAACTTTAGTCCTAGTCTATTCTCGGTGTAAAGATCCAAGAAAATAAAAATTTCTAGTTTGATTTTAATTAGCGTTCATTTTCATGGTTATTCGTCACACAAGGGTGGATTATAATGAATTTGATGATGTTTGAGACTCGACTCCCCAAAAAGGTAAAAAGAATGATACACAAACTTTCTTTTCAATGAACTTCTAGCTATGGGAAGGAGAAGAGTTTATTTTCGTTTGTCACTAACAAACACTCAAGAATGCAAAATTTTATACTATTTTGTTCTCAACAAGAATTTAGACAATTGCCAAATTATAAAGGAGACCTTTTTAATATCCAAAACCAATGCATATAAGTATTTCTTTGTTTGATTGTGAATGCAAACTAAAATGTTCGTCTAATGCTTCGTGATTTCACTAATAATGAAAAAGGTTCACTACTGTGATTTGAAAAAGAAGAAGCAAAAGCACACAAAAAAATACACTCTCAGTTGTAAACAAGAGACCAAAAGAAAAACAACCATCAAACTATTCACTCAAAGAAAAACACTAGGAAACCAGAAGTCACACTTTATAGTCTTCCGGAATTGAGTAAGGGATCAAAGATAAAGAAAACAATACTGTGATCAATGACCTTCCTTGCGAGATCCTCTAATCAATCAGATAATTGAGGAGAGTGGAAAAAAGAAACCAATTTTGAGAGAGAACGGTCGATTTTGCAATAAGGAAAGACAACACAAACTCAATAAGGACTAAAATAGTGAAAGGTAGCAAGTTTGAGTCAAACATAGGACAATATCTGATAGAATAAGATCTGAGTTAGAGAAAGAGACCCAAAGACTATGCCCATTAAGCAAGAAAGTCTGTAATTTTTCAAAGAAAGAAAAATCGATGCTCCGGTATCCAAAGCACCAGAGCGCTGCATCACTCCCTGGTAGACTCTAGGGGAGCGTTGATTAAGAAACATCACTCTGACTTGAATTGTAGAAGGGCGCTAATTCTGAGGAAAGTTTGAGAAAAACTTGAAAAGATCAGTAACTCAGGAAAATTCAGTAAGAGGCTATGTGAGACAACTTAGCAAAGACAAAAAGATGTAAGGACAAATTAAATCAATAGATAGGATCTAAGGATAGGCAAAGGTCATAGATGAACCAAGGAAAGAACAAACTGAAAATTCGTTCCCCGATGGAGTCGCCAATGGAAATATTCCCCTACGAACATGTGAACTTTCCCTTGGATTACAGACCCCTCTACCAAGACAGAAAATTACATTTGGATACTACCATTCCTATAGATTCATTTTATCCATCGAAAAAGAAAGAAGGAGGGGAAGTGCGATGTACCTCATTCACGATATTTGTCCAAGTTGTTCCAATTCGCGAGCTCCAAACAATACCTGCAATGGACAATAAGAAACAAACAACTATCTCCTACTCTAATGGATTAGATAAAATCAATCGATCTATGAAGATTAAGACAAGCATATACAAGCATAGACAAGCACATGTAAACACATACTTGAAGGAAATAGGCCAAGTATATTAATGAGAACTTCAAAAGGAAACTTACAATATTCAGATGATGTTGCAACACCCTCTCCAAGTCCTCCTCGTCCAACCCTTGCTCGAAAGATCCACAATCAAAATAACAATGCTTTGTTGAATTTTTTTTCTCTTTGTTCACCATGAGAATGCCTCCATCTATAGTCTTTGAAAGGCTTAAGTACCTTGGGTATACTTGGAATTAGTTGAGGATATGGCTCCAATAGTTGTGATATCTTCCTTAGATGCAGCCCAAGAGTTAGATTCAAGCCAAACCAACTCGATCCATAGCTGTCTTTAGAAGAAAATGGGATTTATTCCATGATTTCCTCAACCAACTCGGCACTCCCTTAGAATGGGAAATAGAGCGCTACAATGCTCCCCCTGAGATGGTCAAGGAGTGTTAACACTCCCTGTGTATGAGCAGGGAAGCGTTGATCTTCCCAAAAGTTGCCAAGATGAGCAATTCCCATAGAAAAACATTTGTTCCGACTGTCAGATGATGGGGCTTCTTCTTTTTAACATGTTTTAGGGGTTGTATCAAGTGTTTTCATGGTGTCATTCGCGATGCGACACTTACGGAAAGAGAACGCGACACTTACGACACTTGCAACAAAAGTGCGACACTTACGACAATGAGATTGTAACATTGTCGAAGTGAAGAATTTTGATGTAACATGTATGGTCAGGTCCACCAACAAACCCTATCTGAGATAGAGTTCCACTAAAATACTTTCCATTCTCCTATCAATGTTTTCCTCCCATCCATCTTTGACCATGATAAAATGCCCAATGACATCACCCATCTTCTTTAGAATCTTCCTATGCCAAAGTTCCAAAGGAAGGCCATGTAACATAACCATGTTTTTGGAATATAGTTTGGTTCCCTCCTCGGGTCAAAGCCAAGGCTCCAACCTTCAAACACAAAGTCGTTGATCCCCATGTCCATTCTTTCTCCAACGCCATCTTTATATCCTCTTTGCTGCTTAGAATGAAACTTAACCAACCTCAAACTAACAGGTGAAATTTCAGGATATAGCCTAGCACTGGTTTCTAGTGATCAATAAACCATGTTTTAAGAGTTTCCCCTTTAACATTTTTTCCCATAAACTTGCCCAATAAGGCCATTGCCAACAATCCCCCCACTTTCGCCATTTGGATGTCCATGCTCACTACCATTTTCACCTTTTTCATGATGCATGTGGATGCATTTACGATTTCTCTTGCTTTGGGTCTCAATCCCCCCACATTTTCATCTATTCGCTTCTCTCAACATTTTTTGACAAAGTCTTTAGCTCTTCCTTGATAACATCGAGGCCCTTGCTTACTTTTTGAGCCTCTAAACCATCTTCGCCTTCTTTAGCATGTGACAAAAAGACTGAAAATATATTTGAGGGAGTGATTAAGGAGGCTTTACCTACCCTCTCACCCACAACAGTCGAAATCAATGTATGGGCATGTGGATCCGTTCCTTCTACTCAAGTTCATACACCCTTTGTACTAGCCTGCTCCATTTTCCTTCCACATGTAGTATTTGATAACCTAACACCCTCCAACTTAGCTATCAGGCCCTCATCATAGTCCTTGGTACTCCCACATATATCTATTGGTTCCTCATGCACGCAAAAGATTGCACTTGGACAAAACTCCTCCCCATCACCATAGTCTACTAGGTCGATACTTGCATCCATGGTTTAACACTTGGGCTTATACTCCTAGGTCCATCCAAACCTTGCAAAAACCCTGATACCTTGGTATCATTGTGACCAACCTTGCTTAAGGCCTTAAGAAGGAGAAAAGAACTTCGAGGCTAATCCATTAATCAAAACAACAAAAGAGATAAAGATCAAACTTCTCACAATCCAATTTACCTAAGTAGTTGTACCTTGAGGAAGGAGGTCCCAATAATTCTCCATCGAGTTGATGTATTCATGGCCACCAGATTATCCATTGATCAGCGGAACACATGCAAGTAAAAGGTCACAACATTAATAGTTGGAGTAGTCATCACAATAGTTGATTTGGAACCGAGTGTGGGATTTAACGAATGTGCCTGATTATTCTTCTCAATTGCAACAACAAGAGGAAATGTGTGTAGGGGCATGTGATAAAGGAGTCTCTGAATTTAAACATGGACCATCTTTAGAGGTATATTTGGAGATTGCATTAAGAAAATTCTTTGTAACTACTATAATTCATCAACAGATGTTGTGTCACTAGGATCCCAATGAAGAGAGTTGGAATCATAGGTGAAATAGTAATCATGAAACAATTCTTGCCCAGTGATGGCAAGCTCGAGTTCAATATTAAACATGCACATAATGAACTATCCAATTTCGTCACATTGTCGATGGTGCACGACCCTAGATTTTGGAGGTGGGAAAGACAATGTAGACTACCACGAGTAGCAACCACTGTGATGTATAACCATAAAGACCCAACACTACAACAACACAATGATTGGACAATAAAACTAACATAGTTAGTTGTAAACCCTTCTAACTAACTGATTGGATCTTCAGACATCTTAGCGCATAAAATTTCACAAACAAAGCTAAACTACAATAAACAAAAACCATAAGCAATGATAGATGTGCGCACCAAGTTTGATAGAAAGATAAACTACTACACTAACTGAAGATGCAAAAAAATAGCTCAAAAACATAATGCATAACACAATTATAATGCTCACTATAAAGAGCCCAAATAACTTATTGAAGTCTACTTATTTTACACATAATACAAGATCTCACTTGGTTGCCTTTAACATTGTAGGTGTGGTCTATTTATACATTATATTCAATGACTTAGCATGCACTATTTGGGTCCACACGTCGACCCCCGATTATTATCAACTTACATTAAGACAAACAAATAAGCAAGTAGAATGGGAGTGGACTTCTAAATATAAACATAAATTACAATAAAAAAATACATCAACAAATGGAGCAAAGGGCTTTTAGTTTGAGCACTAATCTCGGCTCAACAAATTTACCATGGCATATGAGGTGCAAATACAATAGTCAATGATCCTTTCTTGATTATTCGAAAGAGTGCCCACATCTCTCGCATGTCTATGCCTTGCAAACTCACTTCCCCATGGGGACACATGCTTAGATGGAACACAAGTGCCTAATTAAATATCTATGATTGGTCTTCTGGTGTGTACTTACATTTATAAGTACAAAGATCAAAGTCCACTATGGGATGTGTATTTAACATGGGAAGAGGGTGGTCTATTATCAAAATTTCATTTTTGCTCCACATAAACACTATTTGGGTAGTTTAGGACTAGTGACCATGATCCCATAGAAACCAAAATGTCAAGCTTTTAACCTAGTTATTCCTCGAGCTAATTCATCAATTATTTTGAGTTATTGCAGAACTCTCTTTCAAGTTGTTGCTACAACATAATGGGCATTTAGGGACATATCTACAATGATAGACAAAATGCTTCAATTGATCCTCTAAATTTAGCGTGATAAGGTGGATACAATGCTCAACTTGTTCAAGGAGTTTGTCCACTTGTACAAGGTTAACCATTTCTCCTAAACAAAATTGTCAATGCCAGTCTCAAAGCCCTCTTGGCAGACATCCTCCAACTAATTTATTACTAGTTATTGGCCATAAATTGAGAGTTTATCACTCGAAAGTAACAAATGGACTCAATGGATATCATTAATGCTTATAGTCTTGTCATCTTGAAGATTCTTAAAATTATGGGTTTTCTATTCCATTGGCTCTTCCACACACATCAAAGTTCACGATGGAAATATCAACATAGCTCCAAGCCCACTTTGATATGCATCATGGGAGCATCTGACGCACATTGCCGCAAATACAATCATACATGAAAAATGTTATTAATAACATTGAGGATTATATTTATATCAAACAATGATATACATCATTCAAGCTTTTAAGTGGCAATGAACTGTTCATAGTTCCACCTAGAGACCTTATCAAGAACCTCCAAATCTCTAAATATACAACCAAGTTCACAAAGGGGAAGGATGTTTTCTCTGGTATGCCTTTCCCTAAGTGATGATCAACCCTAATTAACCAAAGGACCTTCTTTATGAGCTTTTTGGACAACACCACAATACTATTACGTATAAATATTGTGTGAGACAATATTTTTTTTGGCTTTCTTTTAATGTTCTTCTTAAATTATGCTATCTCAAGTATAGATAGCTGAAACACTCTTAGAAAATCTACACACCAAAAACTTGTAAAACACATTTTACAAATCTCAATAACCCATTTTAAGGCCGAGTCAAAGGAAATAAGGACTTTTTTTTGCAATGATGTTTTATATGTGTTGGATATTCACACCAATGTTATATCATCAATATTTGTAAATCAATATAATTCTTAAATTGTTTTATGTAAAATTTTCCTTTAACTATTAATGAACATGTCATTACAGAGCTTTTATACCAATAAAAAGGGTGAGGTGCACATGCAACACCCATAAGCACTAGAAAAAAAATACCAACCAAATCTTAGAAATAGGCCACTTATAGGCAAAGGAAAAAGCCCTAGAATGGGTGAACAATAGAGCATTGCTAACAAACATCCTTCCCTTTACAAAAACTTAGACACTCATTCAAGGGAACAATGTAAGGTTGGACACCTAAACTATAGAAATCATCCCCTAAAAGCCATTGATAAGGTGTGTGGGGAAGAACACACTCCTAAGGTAATATTGAGTAGCAAAACATTGAAGACAAGAAATCCTAAGCCAAAGCAATGAGCTACTAGTTAGGATGTAAGATCAATGAACCCTTATAGGCAATGGAAGTTGTTCACTAGAAACAACACTCACTAGTGGCACAAATATGCTCCATTTCAACTAAAGTAGAGCCACCAAGAGCCAACACGAGCCAAAGATACAAGCCCATAGGAAGAGCCCTCTACCATCAACATACAACTCAATGCAACATAAATAGAAGACACACAGTCACTACCATCAACATGATACACATGCATGCTGCCATCAACGTAAGACACATGTCCACCACCCTCAATAGGATACATAGGTTTGTCACCATCAATAAAAAAACACATGGCCATCACCATCATCAAAAAACACATGGACATCGTCGTCAATGGAGGGTTGTTAAGCTGCGTAGGATAATGTGCCTCCAAAGCAGGTCTGTGAGGTTGACCTACTACCAAAAACACATAAAACACGAGAGAAAGCCTTTGAGCCAGGTCATAGAAAACACACAACAAGAATCCAAGTGATATTTTAAAGGTGTAGTGGTTCTACTCTGCCCTTGAACTCAACAACTTCCTCATTCTACTTGGCCATCAAGAAGCATCATGTAAAGGGTTCGACGTGGGTGTTGTCGAGGTGAGAGGGAGGTGATGAGTGCCTTTTGCTTGTTCTCGTCTCTCCATCCCTATCTTGTTAAGATTTTGATTTTTTTTTGTGACATGTAACTACACACCCTACCCCCTCCAACCCACAGGTGAGAATGAGATGTACCTTGGCAACCCCAATCAACAATTAACTCACAAAAAACTTTAATCAACAATCGACTCAAGAAAAGAGAATATGTTACAAGTGGGATTTGAGCATGGATGGAGAGAATAACATTTTCTCTTCTTAACTTCCCAACATAAACCCAATTCACAAAGATAAAATTTTGATGCTATATTTAAATAACCATTTTTTATTAAAAAAAAAAAAAGCCAACTCATCAATTATCCAATAAAGCATAATTAGAAAAAAAGAAAATGACCATTTAATGGTGGCTCACATTCCAAATTCCCGCCATTTTACTTGCAAGATTTGTGAAAAGAGACCGTTGTTCCAAAGAGAGTAAGAGGAGGAAGGAGCGCAATAGAATTTAGATTTGAAATTAAGAGATATGTACATTAATCAATGAACGAATGAACAAGAAAGAAGTCGTATGATAGTGTAGGGTTAAGAATTATGATGATAGGTGGAAAAAAATAAGAGATTCTTTTGTTTTCGTGGGCGGGTTGATTAATGCTTATAGTTATGGAGGGAGGTAAGGAGGAGGACGAGGAGGAGGAATCAGAAGGAGGAAGAGTTCGAGGCGGCTGTTTTTGGAAATCGATAATAATATTTAGCAAGGCGTCCTCATACCCATCTGCGTATTCGATCTGGCATTATCGCACCAGCGAGCTAGGGTTTCACCGTTGGCCCCATTGGCATCTACTCGGAGGTCCCGCCATGGTCACAGCCCCGGCCTCTGTAAATGCCCAATAACAATAATTATCCGTGAGTTCTCCTTCTTTGCTACTTAATGGTAATTGTATTTAAATCATACATAGCTCTTGATATTGCATGCGTAATTCAGGAGGGGGAAGGTTTTGCCTAGGTGTAAACCACCATGGATTCCGCAGAGGATTGCAAGACGGAAAAAACTGAAACGCTTCGGGTTCCGAAGGAAGAGTGCAAGGAGGAAGGAGATATTGAAACCCTTTTGGTTCCGAAAGAGGAACGCGAGGTCGGAGATACTGGAACCCTTGTTATGCCGAAGGAGGAATTCAAGGCAGGAGATACTGAAACCCTTAGGGTTTCCAAAGAGGAAGGCGAGAGTGAGAAGATTGAAAAACAGGGGCAGAATCTGGTCGGGAGGTTTGTGCAGAAGGATTTTAAGGATTACGGCCTGTTTATCGGGAAGGTTGTGTCGTATCACCCAGCCCAGGGTTTTTACAGAGTGAAGTACGAGGATGGTGATCGAGAGGATTTGGAGCTTCACGAGCTGAGAGATATTTTGCTCGAAGATGGCGATCTGGCGGAGGAATTTAATGGTAGGAAGCAGAAATTGGAGAAATTGTTACATCAGGAGTCACGGAAGCGGTCTCGCACCAGCCAATTCCAAAAGCGTCGGCAGCGCCCAGGTAAGAGAGAGAGAGCCAAGAAAGGAACTGATGAGGGTTCGGGTAATGATTTTAGCTCTTGGAGGGAAGTTGGGGAATGCGCAGACGATGGCGATAATCCTTGTAAAGTTGATGATGGGCAGGTGGAGAATGTCACGGTAGCAGAAGCAGAAGGAAACACGGAAGCGGGAAAAGGCACAGAGAATACGGAGGCAGAAGCAGAGAAAAAAATACCGGCAGCAGAGAATGTAAAGACGGAAACTGATGGTGCAGTTGCAAGCTTGGAGTATAAGCGGCAATGCAGGGAAATTGATGGCGCAGTCAAAGGCGCAGAGTTTAAGTGGCAGGGTATGGAAACTGATGACGGAGTTGAAGGTTCAGAGTCTAAGCGGCAGCACAGGGAAACTGATGGCGCAGTCGGAGGCACGGATTGTAAGTGTGAAGGCAGGGAATCTGATGGTGCAGTCAAAGGCATGGAGTGTAATCTGCAAGGCAGGGAAACAGATGGTGCAGTCGAAGGCACGAATTTTAAGTGTGAAGGCGGGGAATATGAAGGTGCAGTCAAAGTCTTGGAGTGTAATCTGCAATGCAGGGAAACAGATGGTGCAGTTGATGGCCCGGAGTGTAATCAGCAAGACATGAGAACCGCTGGTGCAGTTGAAGGCTTGGACTGTAAGCGGCAGGGCAAGGAAACTGAGGGTGTGGTTGAAGGTTCGGAGTGTAGGCGGCAAGGTAGAGGTAAAAGAAAAGGAATTCCGGATGATCTAAGGGAGCCCAAACAAAAGAGACAGCGGCAATGCAAATCCTCCTTGGAGGGAAGTGCTGCAGTAGCTTCTAAGCAAGCTCAGCAATCCCAGCGGAGGAGACATGGCAAATCTGGGGTTGAGAAGGTTGCATTCTCCTCAGAAGACAATTCATGTGAACAGAAATCAGAGCTCAGTGAAACCAGGGAATCTGCTTCTAAGAGCCTGGAGCTACCTCAACCACTACAGCGTCGTGGGAGGGGGAAGTCTAGAATTGGGTCTGGTGGTTCTCAGAAGAACGAAACATGCAGAGAACATCCAGAATTTAGTTCACCAATACAATTGCCATATCAAACCGTAGTTTCTCCTGATCAGCAGAAAAAGAGACCTCATAGGAATAGTGCTCGTAAGACATCTGTACATATTTTTAGTCAAGAGAGTGATTCTGATATTGAGAAAGATAGTTCTCGTTCAGAAGAGAGTTTCCATGTTAGTGATGAAGATCCATATTCTAGCAGTGATGCTTCCGATACTGAAGAGTCAGGCCAACTCTCGCTGTCATCAAAAACAATGGATTTTCCTTTGCCTCCAATGAAATCTTTGCCTCAATCTTCAGGAGATCTCCCTGTACCAGAGAGTTCAGTTCCTGACCTGTTTTCTGTGTATAGCTGTCTCAGAAGGTTCAGCAATTTGTTATTTTTGAGTCCCTTCACTCTTGATGATTTTGTGGGAGCTTTAAACTATAAATCTGCAAATACGCTTCTGGACAGTGTGCACATTTGTCTTCTAAAGGCTGTGAGGCGTCACCTAGAAACACTTTCAGCTGAGGGCAATGAGAAGGCATTAAAATGTTTTAGGTATATTTTATTTTAGCTTTTAATCTCTGCTCTTCACCATCTTGCTGATTACCCAAGTTACCAAATTCCATCCCCAAACCAGAAATTCAGCTGAATGTTCAATTTATCAAACAAAACGCAGTCAATTGGTTAACCCCCATTCAATGGCTGTTTATGATCCTGTCAACTCATTGTGACCACACCACCCACCCCAAGGAAAAACCAGAACCAAAAGATAGAAAATGAACATACCCAAACTTCAGGTCTATCATCAATTGCCTTGGGATCCATTTTACTTAATTCTTGGAATTGGGATTCTTATGTTGTTTTTCCTTTTCAAAATTCCTCCATGTTTGAAATATATAGGTTTTTCATGTCGAACTTGTTTTTGAATTTTCTGCCTTAGGTAAGATTTTATCTAGGCTGCGCATGCTTATATGATCAAGTATTGTTACCTTTATACACATGCTATAAGTGACTGCTGAGGGCCTGTACTTGGTATCTAATCCCTGATGCAAACATCACCGTTTTCAATTTATTTTTGGGATTCTTATGTTGTTTTTCCTTTTCAAAATTTCTCCATGTTTGAAATATATAGGTTTTTCATGTCGAACTTATTTTTGAATTTTCTGCCTGTGGTAATATTTTATCTAGGCTGCCATTAAAGCATGCTTATATGAACAAGTATTGTTACCTTATACATATGCTATAAGTGACTGCCGAGGGCCTGTACTTGGTAACTAGTTCCTGATGTAAACATCACTGTTTTCAATTTATTTTTGCAGGCAACTTGATTGGAATTTCCTAGAGGCAGTAACATGGCCAGTTTATCTGGTAGAATATCTTTCAGCTCAGGGTTTCAGCAGTCGGCTGGGACAGAATATTTCTCATTTAAAGCTTTTGAATGGTGAGTACTATACCATATTGCCTTCCACAAAGCTAACAATTTTGCAGTTTCTTTGTGATGATATCATGGAGGCTGAGGAAGTACGAACAGAAATCAACATGCGGGTAAACTTTGAACAAGATACAGATGCAGATACAAAAATAAACTTTTCTTCTGCTGCAACTGGATTGATTGGAAGAAATCCCTGCTATTCGAAAAGAAAGAGGGTTTCTTGTACCAAAGCAGATGGGCAGAGGAGGTCCAATTTAAGTCAAGTGCCACTTGAGAACACAAATTTTCATTCAGATGGTTCAATCTCACAGAACAAGCATAGTTACCCTAAGAATGGACAGACCGAGTTTATGAGTCCAGGGGTGGATGATGTAGAGGATTTCAACAGTGATGAATGCTGCCTATGTGGAATGGATGGGAATTTGATTTGTTGTGATGGTTGCCCTTCTGCATATCATTTTCGATGTGTTGGTCTTTCCAAAGCTCATTTACCAGAAGGGGCATGGTATTGTCCAGAGTGTGTTGTGGAGAAAATTGATGCTCAGGGATCAAGAGCATCAAAGTCATTGAATGGAGCTGAGATCTTTGGTATTGATCCATATGGGCGCATCTTCTTTGGCACTTGTGGCTACCTACTGGTGTAAGTCAAACTTATTAGTGAAGTGTTTGGAGTAACACGATGTTAACTGTATATTTTAGGCTTAATGGTATTGGCTAATTTCAAAAGTATTTTTGGTGCAATTCTTCCTATAGCCTACATAGGATAAGTGCCCTTGGGGTTTATTGAAGCAGTTTTTTTGCATTTAACCCTCGGTTGTTAGTTTGCAGGGAAATCTTTCTTCACTCCTCTTGTGGGTAATTTTTCCAAATTTGCTTATAATTCAATTTTTTCTTTGAACATGTTGCTGCAGGTCTGACTCTGCATCAAATCCAACTACCACATACAGGTATTACAACAAAAGGGATGTCACAAAGGTCATGGAGACATTAGAGTTATCGGGTTCTTTTTATGATGACATAAGAAACTCAGTACTACAGTACTGGGGTCTTCTAGAAGGCAAAAAAGTTTCAGCTTGCCTTCAAAAGACAGATATGGCTTCTGGTAATAGCCCGGTAGCCTTGTCATGTCTGTCTATCTCCGAGCATCTGGTTGAAGATGTTAGTGCATCAGGTCTTCTAAGTGTGAGCTCTGAAAGAAAAGCAGAAAAGGATTGTAGTGTCAATGATCATGAGCAGTTGTATGTTTCAGACAAGACACATTATAAGAGAGAAAACGAATTGTTGGTAATGGGTTCTAGTAATTTCAAAGAAACTGAGATCAGATCTTCTCAAGAGGATACAGGAGTTGTTCCAAATAGTTCAGTGGGTGTGAATTCACAAGAACGTGGAAATGCTTTAGAACAACAATTTGTTCTTCACACTGATATGACAGCTATGCAGATAGAACTTTCTAAGAGCAGTTCCATACCTAGGCAGCAACAAGCAAAAGATGATACCAGTGATAGGACAGGTGTCCAAGAGGATGGGAGTATATTGAATGTGCCTGTTGTCCATAAGCAAACTGATGATATTGGCAAAGCAGCTGTGAAGATGGATTTGGGTACTAACAGGTTGGTTTGTAAAGAAAGCTTTAAACCAAATGCATACATCAATTATTATGTTCTAGGTGATATTGCTGCATCTGCAGCTGCTAATCTAGCATCCATCTCAGTTGAAGACAACAGATTAGTGAATAGGAGGGGATCTTTTAAAAAGACTCTTTCAGCAACAATCTCAGAACAAGTGAAAATATTTTCAAAGGCAGCTGTTCAATTTTGCTGGCCAAGTTATAAGAAGAAAACAATGGAACCACCAAAGGAAAGATGTGGGTGGTGCGCTTCATGCAAATCAACTGCAAGTTGCCGCAGAGCCTGCTTACTGAATTTGGCTGCATCTAATGTTATGGCAGGTGCTGCAAATGTACCCGGCGGTCTTCGTCCAACAAAGAATGGAGAGGGTCATCTTCCTGCAGTTGCAGCATATATACTGTATATGGAAGATTGCTTACATGGTTTAGTGGTTGGCCCATGGGAGAATCTGGACTACAGAAAACATTGGCGCAAGTGTCTCGAGCAAGCTTCAACAGCAAAAGAAATCAGGGCATCTTTATTAGAAGTAAGTTTTCCTACAATAAGATAAGATAAGGTGATTTTATTAATTTCCAACAAAAGACCATAAAATGTAGGTCAATGGGGACTAGGATAATGTACAACCTGTATAGTATAAAGTGGGAGTGCAAAAACAGCTCTGATATCTAAGTTTTCATGAACAAGAAAAGATCTAATATCTGGGAATCAAGCCATAAACAGCTAGGAAAATAGCCCAAGAAAGAAAAGGACAGACATAAATATTTAGGTAAAATCGAGTTGTAAAATCATCATAATTGTTAAATTTACATGCAGCAGCGAGAGCCATTCTCCTGGAGGATGGCTAAGACCCTAGACAAGATCTAGGGCCCCCAGTGCACTCCTGGGGTATGTGGTCTGGGACCAAATTGATAAAGACCTTAGACAAATGTCTAGGGCCCCTGGACTGGGTCCAGGGTAACCATGCCTGGGGCATGAGAGTCTTGGTCTGGGACCAAGCATTTGAAGACCCTAGATATCTCTAGGGCCCCTGGTTTGTAACCAGGGTAACCATGCCTGGGGCATGAGAGTCTTGGTCTGGGACCAAGCATTTAAG